>JANZLQ010000032.1:19475644-19517411 GCA_026212715.1 Elanus axillaris
CTGCTCACTCCCTCCGGATGGCTGCAGTCCCTGCTGCCAGGGTGCACTGCCCAGGGCAGAGCTGGGGGAGAAGGCTGGGAGGTGAACGGGAGAGGAGGGACCCGTGGCTGGAGATGGCAGGGCAAGGGACTGGGGCTCTGCGGAGGGAACAGAATGATGATTTGAGACCCTTGAGAGTGTTTGCACAAAATGCCTCCAAAACCTGAGAAGCAGCATAGTAGAAAACGTGAAGGAGCTTGTCTGAAAGATGTTTGTAGTAAGTCAGCCATAGAGATTACAGGCAGGAGCCAGTCTCATTAATGATGGAAGATAATTAGTAGGGTGGGGATAAATAGCAGAGAGCCTTAAAAATGAAGGCATACAGCCAGTGTTTGATGTAATTAGAAAAGTATATGCCAGAAAAGGGATCAAAAGAGAGAGTGGATCATACGTTGTCAACCCAACAGCAAGAAATAAGATTTTAGGACAAGTCCCCAGCAGAGTTATCCTGTAATTAAATTAAGAAAGACAGCAATATCACAAGGACAGCATCTGACAGGCTCTATAACAATTCCCCCACAGTCTTTTCTCAGGACAGCACAGCTCAGCCAGCTGAGCCCTGGCAGCAGAGGAGATTGTGAGCACAGCTACCTGCTAGAGGAATGATGCCAGCAGCCAGGCAGCCTAGAGGAGTGATTGTTGGGCATGTGCTCTGCTCCCACACTGCTCATGTTGCAGTTTGCTCTTTTGTTCCAAACAAGAAGTGGCAGCTTTGAAAACTGTCGCTGACATCTGCTCACCACAAGCGTACCTGTATTACCCAAACTAAAAAGTATTTGAACATCCGTTTTCCCCCAGTACCACTTTTTCTTCTAGTACCCCTTCACCTATTTGTTGCTTGAGAAAAGAAAAAGAAAAAAAATCAAGATCTTTAGCAACAAGTCAGCTACTTTAAACTCTATAATCACACCCACACTACACAATTCCTTTGCAAATTTTGGATGCGATGAAGACCATCATGGTTTCTCCTTGACCCTTGCTCCTCCTCCAATAGACTCTTATTAGTGAATCCCAGAGGCTGTTCCTCTCCACGTCTCTTGGCTTCTACTGTTTGTGAAAAATGTAGTAGTTTCTGCCACTTTGCTCTTCACTTGGTTCCAAAATAGAGTGTGAACAAACCCAAAGAGGCTAGGTCTGCTGGTGGTTACTAAGTATGATAGTTTTGAAACAACCGCTGGCTCAGGATGCCCCTGAACTGTGGATGTTGAGAAGCTGGGAGAAGATATCAAGGGGAAAGAGCATTTTCTTTGTGACCTATTTCTTATACTGTTGTCCTAATCATCCCACACTGGCTGTTGTCTGAGGCAGAGTAATGGCCCAAAGGGATATTTGATTAGACTCAGCAGGGCAGCTCTGATGGCAGCCCTTCCCCACCTAGAAGAGGAATGCTGCTTCTCCCTCTAAAGGAGCAATGGAGTGTTCCCTGGCAAAACTTCTGACAGTCTAACTGCCTTCTTGTGGGAGCCTTTCCCCATCCAGCATCTTTGTTTCTCCGTTTGACAGATTTGCAGGATTTGGAAGACCCTCCTGTTGTGAAGCTGTTAGAAAACCTACTATATTTCTCCCTCACCACGCAATTTTACTGTGGGACTTTCAGTCCCTTGGCAGAAAAGAGATAAATTAATCTCCTACAGCCTGGTCAGAAAAGTAAGAAAGTAAAGCTTATTATAGCTGTATGTCTGCCCCACACAGGAAAACTTTACTTTTTCAGAGAGACCCTCACAAGCTTTCCGCTATTTTAAATTAATCCCAAATCTATTTAGAGACCAAAAAGAGACTGTTCTGCAAAACTCCTGTCCCTCCAGCCTGATTACGAGCTTCAGGAGTCTCCGTGTTTAATTTGTGGAAACTGAATACAGTGTTCACATCTGATGCGAGTTAGCTCTGTAGCCTCATGGTCTGCTATTGCCTAGAACAAGAAATTTCACCTTATGTGTTCTACCATTACAAATAAGCATTCCTCCTCTTTTTTTCGTTTGATAATGCAAGAAGTACCTATTTGATTAAATTACATTTTGCCTTACTTCTTCTGTTCATGTCTGAAGGTAAGACTGGGGTCAAGGCATATGAGACAAAAAGAACAGGTCAACATGTTATCATGCGTAAGCTGTAGCATCATCTCGACCCATTCAGCAAGCGAGCTACTAGCTCCTTCCACAACCAAGCAAGCAAACCAGTTTCACTCGCATCCAAAGACCACAGTCTTAGTCCCCCCCCACCAAGAGAACCCTCCCAAGAAACTCACCTCTTGCTATCCTTTCTCAATGTTAGAGTTAAAAAAGCACCTGGAACTGTAACAATAGCAGGAGTGCTAATCCAGGAAAAGGAGATTGGTCAAATGATGTGGCTCAGTCCACTTTCAAGAAACTACTCCTCCCTGGATTTTTGGTTTGTGTGTGTCTGTTTCTCCTCACTAATAGCTCCTCTAATAAACCCAGTAGCTTTGTCTCAAATTTTTGAGCAGTCTAATTTCAGCCACAGGACTTCTGGAACACAGTCACTGGATTCTCTAAATGCTGAGCCTTCAAGTTGTCTTCCATTTATAGCGATGAGTATCAGGTAAGATATTTTCATTAATTTTACATTAATCTTTATTGAAGAACCTAGAGTTTTGTGATGTGGTTTATTTCCTGGATGATATGCACTCTGTAGCCATTTAAACCTTTTTTTTTTAAAGGAGATATTAAAAGAAAAAAAACCCTGTGTGCTCCTCAAGGTGATGTTTTTGAATGTGCTTGCCCAAGTGGATGGTTACCATAGCTCCCTGCCATGGCTGAATGGTGCTTTGCCTCCCTGAACTTGACAAATTGATTCTTTTTAATATGAAATGACTTTCTACAATGCCGTGTTGATCTTTTCCCAGGATTAATTGTCAGACACAGTAATAAGTTAAGAGTAGAACTACACATACATATGTATATTGTTTTATAAAGAAACCAAAGGCAACAGTAAACTCCAGGCACATTTTTTCCAGAACCTAATCAAGTACAGTTGTGTTATTACAAACTTGTGCCAAAAGTCAGTGAAGGCATTTGGAGAAGGGCACTTACGAGACACCGCTGAGCTGTGGGAGTTGCTCAGCGTGCTCAGTAGCAACATTGCCTCCTCGCTCTCCTGAGTTCAGGAGATGGGGAAAGCAAGTCAAGGGACCACCAGTGGAGCAGATGAAGCCAGGCCCTGCTTCAGAAGAACAGTTCCCAGGTTTGTACGGGTCAGCCTTCGAGCTGCTGTCTTTCACTCTCCCCGCTCCCCAGGCACCGCAGCCCCAGCATCACTAGATCCCCTCACCCCGTCCCAGCACCCCAGACCTTGCTTTCTCTGCGCCCCACGCTCCCCCATCACAGAGGGGGAAGGATGCAGGATGAAGGGACAGTTGGAAAGGTTGTTTGAGGAACAACACGGCTGCGCCTCCTTCCTGGTTCCTGTTGTTGCCACCTCACCAAAGCACAGAGCTGAAGTGAACAAGTGCAGCAGAGCAGTAGGGCTTAGACCCCACACTTCATCTGTGGTGTTTGAGAAAGCCCATATTTAGCCAAAGAGTTAGAAATGCTTTCATGCAGCCCGGACCACTCGCTCTGTCCTCTGACAGCCCCTCAGGTAACCTCTACTTTCAAGGTTGAGGCTCAGATCACATTTGATATCTAGTTATATTCCTGACAAACTCCCACTTCAGTCTGGCCCTATTTTAACATCTGAAAAAAAATCTGTTGTTCCGCTGTGGCCATCTGCTACCAATTCCCAAGAAGTCAGGTCAAAAATACCCAGGTACTTTGAAGAACAGTGTTAGCTGAGACCTAGTATGTGTAAAGACAGCCCAACAAATGGGATATTTTAAAATCTCTCATGAATGAATGAGACTTGGTTTCTACCTCAATGGTAAGTTAGCACCATTGCTCCCTTTGAAAAGGGACTGCAGCAAAGGGAACTAATATATCATATAAATACGCAAGGTGTGATAAAATGAAGAATTTATTTCAAGGTGGAAGTTAATGAGCAGGAACACATAAAAACAAATGGGCAATAAGTAGCCTTCAGAAGTTAAATGCTCTTTAATTTTATAGTCATAACTTATGGTTAGTAACCAGGCAACAACAAACTTGTCATGAGTGATTACTCGCTTCATGGTAAATTACAGTGGATCCCATTACTCATCACTTCTTGAAGAGAGCAGGACCAGAGGAATTACCCAGGCTGTCTCTGCCCAGCATTCAAAACTTTAGTGTGTGGCCATCTACAAAGACCACAGTCCTAGCTTTCAGTAAATAACCTAAAATAATCACCACAGGAACAGTCCTGGCCTGTGACTTTGCAGTTCAGGTCACTTGTGAGTGAAAATGTTCTTCATGAGGACTCTACCCCATTACCACTGCCTCCCACAGTCTTCCCCTCTGCTACAACAGAGGGTAAATAGATCATTATATAATATTTGGGACAGTATTTTTTCAGGCTTCTGGGCATTCACCCCTGAAGTGTTTCAAGATACAATTTATAAACTTAATTTTTCCCCCCTCAGTACTCTTATCTGCCTCTGGAAGAGTACTAGCTGCTGTGAACAGATCATGCTAGCTGAAACAGGCAACGCAGTGACAGGAAACCCAGGAGAGGATTCTGTAATACAAATGCTGTAATATTAAAAACTGTTCAGTGCTAAGCAGTAACGGGATTTTAGCTTGAGGTGAAAGTTTTTGTTAAAGACCATATATCCTGTGCTGTTACAATAGTTCATTCCCACTCCCAGACTCTGCTTGCTAAGCTAAATTGCAAGACTCTTCACAGCAGATCCTTTACTAGGAGCAGAGTTATAAACAATTTTACAAAATGCTAAAATTGTTCTCAGCTTACTTTTAATTTCAGTTTTTGCCATCATACTTTTCTATCTTCAACTTCCTGTCTTGGATCATTTGGGGAAATATTGTGCGACTTTGCAACTGAAATAAAAATAATTAATAACCAGCTAATCCTGATTCAAAATTGAAAATGACTGCTTTGTATTTGAAATCCATCTACTCCTTTTCAGATGAAGACAGCGTTTATTCAAATGTTCAAGTTTTCCTTAACAGTGGAAAAAGTCTGCTTCCATAGTCCATTATAATACTTCCAAGGGGAGAGCCTCATTACATGAAGAATACCTGCTCTCAGGTTTTCATGACTAGTAAGTCTTCAAGAGCAAAGTATGAAAAAAAATTTGTCTTTTTCCTTTTTCGTGTTTATGCTGTATATGATCTGCTTTTCTAGTCACAGAGATCAGTTTTTTTTCCCAAATCAAAGAAGCCTACAATACTAAAACAACTGTAGAGCTTGTGTTTGTGCTAATTGCACCCAGAAAACTCACTGCATTAGGGCCACTCTTGGGAGAAGATGTGACTTTTCATAGTAATCTTCTCAAGCATCCTTGGGATATGAGCAACAATTTTGTTCTAATTGCCATACCATCAGTCATTTTAAAAAGTCAGTTGTTGCTTGAATAAGATGAGAAATACCTGGTATAGGTAAGCAGCAGAGGCTGCACTAGAACTGCCCCCTCAGAAAACATCCACACGTCGGCGGCCCAGTCACTGGCATTCAGCCGGCTTCCTCGCATCAGCCCACTACCACTTCCAGTAAAAGGCCTAAAAACTGGTAGCCACACATCTGATTTAGGAGCTGATCTTTTACACAGCAATTTCACCTTGAAAAGTAATGGAAGCGAGTTGCCTGTTGGCAGGCGTGCCAACAGGAAGAATTACAGAGAAGGGATGAAGTAGCTGCCATTTACGCTGTTGCACTCAAGGCAAATACACCTGTGCCCCAGGTGGGGTATCTGGCAATTGCGTGTTTGTCCATAGTCACAAAGGAGAACAAACAAATGATTTGGGAATGGTCCTTTCACAAAGCACAAAAATCACAATCATCATGGATTTCAGATAAAGTTTTATCTGTTTGATTTAGTGGCACATTTTACAGCTCTTGAGATCTCCCCCCTCCCTGCTCTTAAGTGAAGATCTTTTGAATTTCTTTCCTGAAGCAGGCACAGTGAAACAAGGCATTGTGATCTTGGTCATGCTGTTTGTAAAGGCAAATCACTCCCACCTTCTCATCAGTACTGCCCCTTCCTCCAACCCACTGAATCCCAAATCCAAACTCCCTGAAGTCTTGACATACTTTGGTCATTGTATGTATATAAACTCCTGCCAGAAAATAACCTGTATTCTTTGCTTCCATGTACATTATTTAGCATTAAGCTGTACTTACAAATCTTGTCTAAAACGGGCTTTAACAACTTGACAAAGTTTCTCATCTGCAGTGTAATTTACTGCTCTATCCACCCTTGCATTTTTCTCCAGAACAAGCTGACAGAGGTTTATTAACAAACCAAAAACCTTCCCCAGGAAGACTGAGGAAATGTAATATTGTTACCCAAGAATTAACATGAGATTTAGGACATTAACCTGAAACTTCCAGCAAATTTTTTTCCAATGGCTTTTTTCCCTTTCCCCTTTGTTGTGATCACAGGTTTCTGCACTGACCTAGTATAGTTCCTCCAGAACAGTACTCAAAAAACATAGCTCTCATATAGCAAAATTTTATACATTTACTAAACCCAAATTTGTGCAGGATCCATAATAATTTATACACATGCAATTAAGTCAGGGATGTTGCTTGCAAGTGTTTTTATGAGTAACCACCAATTTCCCAATTAATTTATTTCAAAACTTTAACATTCCTTAAAAATAATTTCAGAAAATTACTTACTTCATGATGGTTTTCTACAGTATGGGTGAAAATAACATGGCTCACTCAAACCAGGTGCCACACGTGGCACAGGTGGAAGGCTAGCTATCAGAAAGCAAGGTATAGTATGTCTTGAAATTTGCGTAGTATTTGTCCTCACAGACCAGATGTTCTCAGTATTTTCCAGATTATGACCACTCTTTCCCACCCTCATTAGGGCTCAGTGTTTCTTTTGTTGTCAGGGGATTACAAATGTGCAGAAAGACAGAAGCTCAGAATGGCATATAAGTAGTTTTACTAGAGCAGCGAGTGAGTCTGCAGCTATCAGGAATTAAAAAGACATGAGGTATTGTCAGGATCAAAAAACATAAGGAAAGTCAATCAACTTTTTTTTTAAGCTTGATATGTAGAAAAGAAAAAAAAAAACAAAGAAAACCCCTCCATAACTATTACTCTTTAAGAAAGGAAATTACACTGCCTTACTTTGTACTGCATATGGGCATTAAGTCTCTTAAAGCACTCAGCTCGCTCTTTGACACTAAGTGCCAGCACTTCTAAGAGAAAAGAGAACTACTCTGTTTCAAATAATTCCTCTCTTTTCAGTACTGAAGATTGAGTGCAAAGTTAACGATAAAGAATACATTCTACCCTAAATACGTTCTACCTAACCTAACCACACTCAGATTAATTATCTGCACTACAGAAAATACACTTTATCACCCACAGACCACTGGAATGCGGGAATTTAGGAAGAGCCAGTTGTTAAATTCCAGGTTCTTCCCAAGGAGTCACTGTCCCCCCAGCAGTGGGCTATGGTAGCAGAACTGGTCTTTACATTTTTCATTCAATTAAAAGATACAAATTAAAAACTTAAGCATAGACTTTAATATTTAGAGAAGCCAGATGGTAACTAAATCAATAGCCTATAATCCTCATTGGCAAATAGCTAAGTACTGTGTTTGGCAACCTGGGTAACTCCTATCAGCTGTTGTAAAACAGCTTGGCTATAGAGCAGACAAGTTACAGCAAAGTACACTCAGGTTTCGCTTAGAATTTACTGTAAATAGGGTCATAGTATAATTTAGATTGAAAGGGAGATCAGGACATGCCTCCTCGGATTAACCTCCTGCACCCAGCAGGGTCACCTCCAAGGCCACGTTGCTCAGGGCTTTATCCAGTTGAAAACCTCCCGAGGATAAGCTGCACTGCCTCTTTGGGCAGCCTCTTCCACTGATTCACTGTCCTCACAGAGGGGTTTCATTACCTTTAATCAGAACCTCTAGTTTCAAGTTATGCTATTGCCTCTCATCCTCCCACCACATACAACTGTAAAAAGCAGACTACTTTCCCGACAACTCCTCCACACTTACTGGAAAGCTGCTGTTAACTCTGCTTGAAGTTACCTCTTCTGTTACACTGAAGATCTTGTTTATGGGCAAAGAGGAAGTGTAACATATATATATATATATATATATAAGTAAAGCTAAAAATTTATTATTAGCATATGGAAATCTTAACCTAATTCAAGGATCGTTATTAGCCTAGATCTAATTATTACAGGAAAAGAAAGAATAATAATGCAGTTACGAGTACTTTTACACAGAAGTAGTTGCAGTAATACTTAAAATTGTAGCACACATTTCTGGGTTTCTGTCCCTTTTCTAGAGGTTATTTTCACCCTTCTGTTGCTCCTCTGGGTCTCAAAGTTAATAGCTCCAGACTGCTGGAAAGGATAATGTGGAGCTGTCAGTATCTGGAGTCCTTTGTTGAGAAGAATATGCTGCTGCTTTCTTTCCCCTCCCTCTAGGATCCACTTGGGGTTCTTTTTACATTTGCTAACATGCTTTTATATCTTTCTCTTTCCTCATTGGTCTGCAGCTCCATGCTACATCCAAATTTATGATATATGGTGGCCTTCACACATCAGATACAATTTCTTTGTTCTGTTACTCCCACAACACAGTTTTGTCCAGTTCTGGTTCTGCCATTTTTAAACCAACCAACCAACCAACCCAAAATCAAAACAAAACAAAACCAACAACAGCAAAACCAACACATAAGCCAACACATAAACAAACACATACTTGACCACTGGTGAGTAACTGCTCACCAATACACGACTATAGGGTCTCCAGTCCCATACATGTGCCCCATCATCCATTTGTACTTCCGTATGCTACCTCCTTTGTTTCGACTTCTAAAGGCCACTGCTATCATACCACACCTGCATTTCTCTCCACCACATCACTGCTTTGGTCATAAATATCTCATTCTACATAAAATAACTGCTTATTACTCTTACTTATATAAAACTATGGTTGCACCACCAAAGGTAAACAGAAGTAAAACCAATTAGCCACAGACACCTGGCCAGTTAGAGAAACTGTTGTTATAGCAAAGCCAAGTAAAACAAAGCTACAGGCAGGTCAAGAAAAGTCTAGAAAGGGAAGCCTGATAAACCTCAGTACTAAGCTTATGGCCCGTTACTAATGACAGTAATATGGTATAACAGTGCCACATCATCACCTTCTTCCAGCTGAACAAGCCCCAGCCCCTGACCATCCTGGTGGCCCTCCACTAAACTTGCTCCAGGTGGTTGAAATCTTCCCTGAACTGGGGAACCCCAAAACAGGACAGAGTATCCTACATGTAGTCCGATACAAGATGCCAGATATGGCATAAGTACTATCAATACTCACCCTGCCTTCTACCCTTACCTATTCCAGGGAAGCTCCTACTTTAATTTACTTTCTTTAACTGCTCAGACTCTTAGCTGGATACTACTGCTTCTTGGTAGAAAGGAGAACGCTAAAGAAAAATAGTCAAGTGTCCAAAGGCTGGCACATGAGGAACACTTGTGATGGCCTGACACAGTTGGGCCACAGGAGCCTTTAACATCTAGATAGATGTCAAGGCATAAAGAACCCCAAGGGAACATCTAACGGCTGGCTTTCCAAACAGCTGGAAAAGTTTAAGATGTTACCACCACAACTCTCTTCATGTTTAATAACCCCACAGTCTAACTGTCAAAGCAGAAAATAAAGCTTTTTTTTTTTTTAACCCAGATAACTCCATACAGTATGAGACAGAAGAAACTGCTCATATGATACTACTTCAGCCACTGAGCGTGAAGAGGGGGCTAAAATCTCAAGTGGCTGATGATGGTGGTAAGGTAGAACCAGTGAGTGCTTAACCATCCCAGCTAAAAATAGAAAAAAGAAAACGGGTGAATTTGTTAACGGGTGCTACTTAAGCACCTCCCTCTGAAAGACTAAATTACTGTGCAGAAGGTAGTAAGACTGCGTATGTATCAGTAGTTTAGGTATCAAATTTACAGCACTTATTTCCCACAATTAAGAACCCCCAAATTCAAAGCTTGAAGGGGTCTGGACAAGCTTAACTATCTTCTAGTTAAGATGGGGAAAAAAACTCGAAGATGCCAAAGCCCAAATTTGAGATGATATTCACATGCTTTTTTATTCCCCAGTATGTATGTATATCGGTGAAGCATTTGTGCAGACTCCTGGTTTTCAGTTCTCACTTTCTGCTTCCACCTTCTGCTAGGAATGAATTAACTGTGAAGCACTTTCTTCACAGCTAGTTCATTCCTTTTCCTTCAAGGCACATTTTTTCCTTTGGTTGACTATCCTTCCCAAAGCCAGATAAAACCTGTCAACCCACCCTCAAGACCCTTTGTCCTAGACTCCTTGAAAATCTGTGACCTTGCACAGCAGTTTAAAAGCACATGCATTTAAAAAAGCTCCTAAGGAAGTGGAAACCTCAGAATGTATTTTGTTGTTCAAAGTGCATCAAAGGAACACTTTGCTCATCAAATCTGTTCCAGCTCTTCACTCTGCAGTGTTACAGGCTGAGTCTTCCAGCCTGTTCAGTGATAAATCTATAGAGACAATTTTGTTTCACAGACAGCCGTAGCATGAACTCTACGGACACACACCCAGAGAGTCTCAGGACGCGTGTGTTGGGAAATGCACTGCTCATGGTAAGCCACCACGTCTGTGAGACAACTTCTGTGTGCTGCATGTAGGAAGGGGAATGGGGGGGTGGGGGCAGTACATGCAGGGCAGACAGACAAAACTGGAGAAAGCAATATGAAATTACTTATAGAATCATAGGATAATTCGGGTCAGAGAGGAGCTCAGGGAGGTCTCCAGTCCCCCCTCCTGCTCCAAGCTGGCTAAGATACAAGGTTGGGTCATGTTATTCATGGCTTAATCCAGCCTTCTTCCAAAAACCTCCAAAATAAGAGACAGAACAATCTCTCTGGGCAACCTAGTCCACTCTCTCACTGTCCTAAGGGTGAAAATTTTTTTCCCTCCATCTTGGCAGAACTTGTCCTGTTTCAAGTTATGCCTGTTGCGTTCAGACTGATAAATGAAGTGTCAGTTTCTAAAAAAACAAATTCCAGACAGGAAACCCTTAGCACCTCAGATCAAGGGATAAACAATCAACCTTATTAAACCAACAAACCAAGTTTATTTATAGAAGTCTGTACAGTTGTGATGAACTATGCTAGGACACCAATGAAACAAAGCAAACAAATCTCTCCCTCTCTAATGAGTGGGAGGTGTAATCACTCACCTTTACATGCACTTAAAGGAAAAAAGATTACAGCTTTCATACACAGTTCTGTAACTATTCAAAAGTACTTTCTTGATGTATTATTCTCAATATAAGAGGTTTGCATGGTAATTTACTGACTGTTGCCTCCCTTAAAAACAGTATTTCAGCAGAATCCAGAGACTTTGAGAAGGTAAGTGGCAGTTTCATAGCTGCAGATAACTAGGACATAGTCCATCATTCAGATCTGCGTTCTAAACTCACTGCATCTCCTCTGTTTCAGTTATCTCCACTAAAAGTTACTTGCAATGCTGTATGGGTCTCGTTGACATTTTGGCTATAGTACAGACTATTCCTGTGTTACCAAATGTAGAAGTTACCTAAACCCAATACATCAAGGGCAAGCATATTAAAAATACTGAATTTGAGTTAACTTTACCTTTAGAGACCACTTGTCACTGCGCCTCAGAGCTCTGAGGCATTTCTGTGGAAAAAACAGTTCCTGAATCACTTTATTTGGCAATTATTTCTGCAAAGCATTGGAGAGTGATTATTTTGAAAACTGGCTATTGCAAAATAAGTTTAGATTTTTTTATTACAAATCTGTAACATAATTGAAGCTGTTGAAAAAAACCAAAATCATATCATATGCATATCTACACAGTGAATCACGATGTTTCCTATGAAGTTATCATGGTAGATTCCATAAATCCACTCTTAAAAAGTTAAAAGTACATATATGTGAGAGCCTACTACAACTCCAGAGAAGCTGCTAAAATAGGCCGTCAAATAAAGCACACTATGATTACATATTTACAGAATAACCCACATGTGTCCTAGAACTATGGACTATTCAGTAAATAAGTACTGAAGGATTTCTAATTATTTGTTTACATGGTAGATAAGAGCTGCTTCATAGGTTGATTTTCTTTTTACACACAGTATCAATCTGCACACAATTACATGATGTTTCTTTAAAGCTACTGTTAAAAAAGGAAGAGAAAGTTAAATAAGAACTAGATTAAAGTTGCATTAAGAATCCAACAAGAAAGTATCAAACACAGGTTTAAATGTAACCAGTGTATGATTTCAGAAAAACAGTAATGCTCTGACACAAGAAGAGCATCAGCATTTTCCCTCTTCAGGGTCCCCCAGAAACATTCCTATCCAGTTCAGTACTTAAGTTATATACGCACTGGACTGAGTAGGAACAAACACGTGCTTGCACGCTTACCTGAACGAGGGCCTCTAACCTTTTAGACTTCTAATTCTCTTTTAATTTAGTTCTTAGCTCCATATATTCAGTTGTATCTTGTTTGGAAAAGTTCTTTGTTAAATGTCACTTATATTTACATTTCGATTTTTATTTTTTTTTTACACCTGAGTGATAATTTAGCTGTCACCTTGTGTCCAGTCAAATATTCCATAAAGCCATACAATTCTTGTGCTAGCATTGCACTCCACTTGTACCAGTTTATATATGAAAAATGTGTATCAGCTACCTCTCATACATTACCCACTGACCTTTCTATGTCCTTACTGTGTCCTTCCCCTTCCACACAAAGTGATTTTTAAAAAATTATTAATTTTTTTTGTTTGTTTATAGAAGCCCCGTTTAAATGGTTCACAAAGCAAGAACAAAGCGAGCTGGAGCCCAGTGAAGACACAATGACTTAAAAAGTATGTAATATTGGAAGCTTGGAGAAGCAAATTAAAGCCCAACCAATGAGCACCCCAGGGCCATCCCAGAAAAAGCTACTCCACTCAGTTACAGCTGGAGACTCCGGATGTACTATGGATGACAAGTCCCCACATCAAGAGCTGTGTACCTCTCTCTCATCAGTTAAGTGTAAGTAAAAAAGGGAACATCAAGTTAAACAGCTATACCAGCCAAGCCGTTTTAGTAAGAAGAATCACATTTAATGAGTTTCTTTCTTGCAATTTCAGATGTTCAAGTACAGCTGGTAGAAATTCAAAACAGCCGTAAAGAACTGTGACAGACGGATACAAATAGTACTGCAGCTTAAAAATGATAAAAAACACCTGAAAAAAAGTCACACAACCCTCCCAAAAAATTTACACTTTGAACCTAAGCCAGTTTTTGAAGATTCCCTTCTCCAAAGCTAGGATGAAGGAGGAAGAAAAAGAGGAAGAAAGTGCAGATGACCTTCCAGCCACAAAGGTCTTGCGTCAATGTTTATTCACCATGCCCGTGGTGGTATGTAAGGGGAGATCACCAAGTGCCGATTCTGCGACCACCATGAGATTCCTATGGAAATCCAGACCTCAGGCTAATACTGAACACAGAGTGGACCAACGAGCTGCATCAACAAAATAAAAACAAAACTCAAACTAAAAGAAATGGGAAAACCCCAAATAGCACAGATCCACATTTGTGAGGGGGGCAGGAGGAAAGGGCAAGAAGGGAGGTCTATACAGTAAATAGTTGAATGGTTTATGTTACAGATGACTGGCAGTTTTAAAGAGTCTCTTCCCAGCTCCATTGCTGCTCCAACCCAGAAGGGAGAACTGAAAAGGGAGGAAGAAAAAGGCAGGACATCGTCATGGAGCATGCAGGATCAGAAGCAGCAGAGTGGGCATGCTCAAATAAGCCCCCGCCTCTTTTTGTAGTCCTCCAAGTTCAATGATCGCCGAGGGGCACCATCTTTTGCTGGTGGAGCCTTGGAGGTGATGGCCAGTGCCTTAGATTCTGTTGGGGATAAGAAAAGAGTGAGGACTGCAATACATGAAAACCACAGATTTTTACTTGTGCTTTTACTGACAACTTCAACCACAGAATCATGTTTGGCTTCTCTAGTATATATCAGGTTAGAACTTCAGTTAATAATACAGGCAGTATCTGGCAGCTTATCTTCATAGATAAAGCATGTGCTATTTTGACTGTTTGTTAATCCAGCTTTCTGCTGGTAAGTATACTTTCATTTCTTAAGAAAACTACTCTATAGCATGCTGAAATCACAATATAAACAGAGCCTTTAGGCTCAGTTCTGGGATCTCTGATAAATCATTACCCCATGAGAATAGCAAGCACAAAGAGACAAGTAAGTGGACAGAAGTCAAACTTCCTACCCATGTCTACAATACACATTTTAAACAAACCCCAGGTTCTTCTGTTAAGAAAGGAGACCCCACAAAGCAAGATGGCAAAATGATGTTCTGTCTGAGGAAAAAAACCAGAACAGCCATACTTAAACCTCTACCTATATTGTGTCTCTCTCATCCTTCTCTTTGTAGCCCCCTTCCTGGTTTTCAGCGTCCTTTAGTGCCTAATCTTCACCTGCTTGCTAACTCTCTGAAGTTCATAATTCTCACTTAACTGCTTCAGGAAGTCTCCTGTTCCTGGCATCCTACCTCATTCTGTAGTCTTAGTTACAGAGTTCCAATCTCGACCTAGTTTCGAAAGACAACCTCTCCTACTTTCCCTTCTTGACAAGGTTTTAAGTCTTTGTGCATTCTTACAGTACTCCTTAAATTGTTGTCCTCCAAGAGACTTCAGTGCTAATCCTTCCGGTAATGCAAGAAAAAATGAGCCTTGTGAATCAAATTGCACTGGTATACTTCCATGCTTTCCCTCCACTGGAAAACAGCTCAATAGGACCAGAGGAAACGGCTTCAAATTGCCCCAGAGGAGGTTTACATTGGATACTAGGAAAACTTTTCTTCACCGAAAAGTTTGTCAAGCATTGGAATAGGCTGCCCAGGGAAGTGGTTGAGTCACCAGCCCTTGTGGCATTTAAAAGATGTGTAGATGTGGTGCTTAGGAACACGGCTTAGCAGTGGACTTGGCAGTGTTAGGTTAACAGTTGGACTTGATTAACTTAAGGGTCTTTTCCAACCTAAATGATTCTATGACAATAAACTGTTCTTGCCACACACCTCAGGCTCTCAAAGTCAAGATCACAAAGATGAAGCATCAGCAAGTCTGTGTCTATAAGCATACCTTCACTCCCTGCACAGTTTCAGTTCCCCTAAAATTTTGCTTCAATACCATCTGCAATACCAAAGTTAGGGAACAGCAACTTGGTAAAGCAGCAGGTTCAAAACAAAATAGAAATACTTTATCCACATAATATGTACACAGATTATGGAACAGGACATCACAGACACCCAAAGCTTATCTGTCCTCAAAAGTGATTAGACGAATTAACCAAGTAGGTACCAAGGTATAAACCAAGGCTTATTAAATACAACACTCTTGCCTGTTCTCCAAAGATCATGCAAGTCATAGATACTGTAGACTGGAAGAGTACATCAGAAAACACTCATTACATTTGTTCCTCCATGGGCATTTGGAGCAAGGATATGGGGATACCCAGGCTTTCAGTTTAACACAACACCATTGTTCCTGTTTTCTCAATGTATGTCACTAGCACACATCCCATCCTCCTCAGTTCAAGGTACTTGCCAAGACAACAAACACAGAGTCCTTGCTCCCACTTTCAAAAGCCCACCAATGATTTTGAAAGAACTATACTGTAGAAGTGAGCTCTACCATAATGAGCTGGACAATCACATCCCCAAACTTGGCTGGAACACGTACCTGAACTGGGAACCTGAAGATCAATCTTTACATCAAAGTCATGCACTTTGAAAAGATCTTCTGAGAGGTCACTGGCTGATTTAGAGTTCACATCTTTATCCTTCCCTTGACCCTGAAATAAAAACTATGAGTAAGTCTCCAATCCTTACCTGTCCAGATAAACAGAGATAAAAAATGCTTTTTCCCCACTTCCATCACAAACATACTTAGTTTAGCTTTCATACTGCTAGAGAAACTTACATTTTCTTTCCCCAAGAGAGAAAAAGATGGTTTTTTTCTATGATAATCCTCTACAGGATACCTATTTCTAGAACTGAAGCATGCACATCTACTATTAGTCATAAGCTTCTAGAACAAAATGGTGACAGTGGGAGGAACATAACAGAGACAGAAATGGAAACTTGCCTTACTCATGTCCTTTGGAGCATCTGGTAATACACCAGACCCATATTTTGCATTTAGCTGGGCAAGGATGGCAGCTTGGACAGCAGGATCTCTGGACTGCAGAGGGGAAAAAGAAAAATAAAAAAAAAAGAAAGAAAAATATCACTATTTAAATGGGTGAAAACTATACTGCCATTTTGTTAAAACAGCACTCATATACATGAATCTAAAACTGTAAGAGGCTATAGATAAATTAGCCCAATCTTCAGGATCTCAGAGACAATTGAAATAATCCCAATACCTGTGCAATGCATCTGACAGTAACAAACTAAAAGCTATCCTTCAGAAAATCTTCCTTTGAGAAAACGAGAAATATATTTCCTGTTGATATTGTTTGCTCCCATGACTAGTCTTAACGCTATTGTTACATGTATTTGCTTTCAGCTTACAGCTCTGGCTGAAACACTCTACTAGAGAAAAGAAATCTTTAGAACACTATTTTCTTTACATAATTGTTGTCTACTATAATAAAGCTACTCAATTATGATTCTTTTCTAATAAAGAATTATTTCAGAAATAATTATTTATATTCAAGCCTTCCAATAAAATTCCTTTTCCGTTCCCTTCCCAGTTTGTGGAGACTCATGAGAGCCAATCTGACCAGGTTTTTTTAAGTACTGATACCAGAACTGAATACCATTCCAGAACAAGCCTCAACAAAGCCAGATTACTTAGAAGTAGGAGCTGATCATCTTGCTATCTATCATTTATATAGCTAGGGACTGAAGTAGCAGGTTTTGCCACAGTATCACGGGGGAAGTTTGTGTTAAACTGCTTTATCCATCAGAGGCCCAAAGTGTCTGGACTCCTCTCACCTTTCATAGATCTTTCAGGAAAATTTCAACTAATTAGAACTGAAACTTACACCTACAGCAAACTGTCTTCCCTGAGCTAACTAAATCTGGGTAATTCTACATAGAAGAACTCACTACAGAAGTCTAAACCACAGTTGCTTCTCCAGCTACATATACCCACACCACTTATATCCTTCCAACTTTGCTTAAATAAATAAATAAATACTGCTTTTTCCTTCTTTTGGGATAGTGAGTCCAGGATCCCATTCAACTGTATCTCACCCTGGTATCTGGAGCATTAATAGCATATAGCACAACTGGGAATTAATACAAACAACAATTTCTTTCCTACTGTCCGCATTACATTGGTTTCTGTTTCTCTGCAAATTGCCACAATTGAACTTAAGTATTACACTCACATTAGACACTATTGTGGGCTTGCACTGCCGCCTAGTAAAGGGGTCCATTTGTTGGTTTTTCATGCTGTGACTTTCAGCCTGAAGAAGAAAAAGCATGTGGTTTTGCAGAGTTAGCTACTGGCACCCTTGTAAATCCTCCCACAGCACCCTGTCCATCCAAGCACTCATCAGCTATATATAATATCAAGATCAGAGGAAATCCAGGAACAGCATTACAGATTAGAAAGATTTTGACACACTCACAGTCCTAAGCTTCACAAGTCAAAACTCCTTATTGAATATAACACAGAACATAGGTGCACAACTCTCAGGCTAATTAAGACTTAACTATTTGTTAACAAGCTTAACTTTTTCTTAATAGAAGTGTCACTGCAGAGAACTGAATACTTCCTTTACTATTTTATTCTCTGAAGTATCCTTTCTGATTTCTTTCCCATACAAAATGCACTAAGTCACTACTACAGTCAGTAATCTGCTGATAATCGAGTTGATCAAAAGGATAAAGCAATCTGCTTTAAAATCATGTGATCTGCCTATATGAAAGATCTTATAGATCATTAAAAAAATTGAGTAGATCATTAAAAAACTGAGTAACTTCACCATGCAATTAATTATCCCCATTTGCATCATTTTATGTCTACCTGTACAGAAGTATTAATTCAGCACTATTTACCACAAGAGCCTTCTCAGACTCAACGATATTCCACTCTCTGTTTCTCTGGTTGATGTAACTGCAGAAATGAAAAAAAAGGGGGGTGGGGGAAAGAAAAAGAAAGTGACCATCATTTATCAGTCCCTACACAACAAAATGCCTGTCAACATTCTTGCAGCTTCACCCTGCTCATAAATTACTCTTACTGCAACACAAGTGCTACCTGGGGTGAGTGAAAGAAAATTTACATTTTTGACAGTTTTAACTGAATGCAGATACAAGGAAGTGAAGATAGGCAAATGCTAACAGAGCCATCATGATACACGCTTCACGAATATATTGTACAGAAAAGAAAAGACAAAATCTTGCAGTTAATTCACTACTGCTTTAGTTTCTCTCCTCTGTATATTTTGATTGATGCTATTTAAGAAAGAAAATATCTGCTGCTTACCTGATTGCAGAAATGTTTTTTGTTCGTTGACGATCCAGGGCCTCTGCTCTCTCTTCGAGTTCATTAAGCTGATCTTGAATCTGTTTGGCCTTATCTTGGTCCCCCAAGTCCTCAGCCATAGCCTTCAACCAAACAGTAACTCATTAGGCACTACTCTCTACCACAGAGCTAGTCAGAGAAACAAGGGATAAACCCATGAATCAGCCAGCTAACCCTATTCCAGTTGCAAATGTTCTACCCCACATGGTAAGAATACAACAAAGAGCTGAACTCTCCTTACAGCTCAAGGCAAAACAGGACTTCTTACTCCGAAGAACTCTGAAAACCTTTCAAAGCCCTTAAACTACGGAAGACATAGGAACACTACTCCCACCATGAGCAGGGCAAGTCAGTCAGATGATTTAAGTTACAGGTTTGATTAAAATTTAATATCACTATTTACCAGCTCAGGAAAAGAATGATTATTTCTGCAACTGTCAGTTGCCACTTATTTCAGGGAGTTGGAGAGTCCCAGACCAACAACAGTAGCTTATCATGCCACCTGGTGACAACAAAAAGCAATTGCACTGTTCTGCAATGGAAAACTAACAATTTACATACTCGTGCATAGCAAAATGATGATCAAACAATACAGTTAAGCCAAAGAATGTGTAACTAAAGATTAATACAAACTCTTTGTTTTTTCTATATATGAAGCACGAATGTCTTGAAAAAGGACTGCACAAATAAAAGCAAACAAAACATGTTATGTCTATCTTTATCTTCAGAGATACTTAAGACTGCTTGTTTTCTTGACTTCTCAGCTTTGGCTTCTTGGCACTGTTAAGTCTATTCATTCCAGGAGGTCTACATGTAAAACAGTTCAGTGGCAAATAAATCTTTCAGCAATGTATTCTTTTCAATATAATTTACTGGCCATAAAGTGACAATTCAGTCACCTCTGAGTAAAAGACAATTTAATACAACTTTAATTTTTCCTATTTAAAAAAGCATAGGAAATTAACTTTCAAATGTTATTATGGGGTACTCTGGAAAAAATTAACAAAAAAAAAGTTAAGAGTTTCTGAAGTAAAACAGCTTAAGACCTTCTTGTTTAAAGGACACAGAGACAGCTATAATTGTTGGCAATTGCCCTTAGAAAAAGAATGCAATTGCTTTAACTGGGTTCTAAGTGTTCTGAACCCAGCAATGAACCCCGAGATCCACCTTTTCACTGCATAGTTAAAGTCGAGCTTACTGACTACAACCAAAATCCAGATGAGCTCTAGTTCTTCAAAATCAAAGACTGCATTAAGCTTGCAGGCATCATCTCATCTCTCACCTTCTCCTTTAACAGCTGAGTTTTCTTCATAGCATAATTTGGAGGTGCTTTTCTGAACCTTTCCTTCTCTTTCACAATCTGTAAGATGCAGAGGAAACAGCAAGAATATGCAAATATGAAATGTCTATTTCAATACTTGGACACTAGAAGCAACAGATCAATATCACCTAAGAAATGTACTTACTGCCACAGAATTTACTCATGCTCTTTGCTGCATTTTTTAATTTGTGACTTGGTAATGAGTTACAGCTCCATTCCCCTCACTTCTGACCTACAAAAATCTGATGCTCATCACCCTTGGTCACTATTAAGCAAGTATTAAACTGCAGAAACTATAATAAATGCACCTATCATGATGCTGTCAGCTTTTCAGCACTTGAGAACTAAGTTGCCATATTCAGGTTAGGAGTTCAGAGCTCTGCAACACAAGTTCAAGAGGAGGTAACAGGGCACAAAGGATGAAGTAAAGCAGAAGTGAGCACCAAACATTGAATCACCAAACTACTCTACCCACTTAGTCAACTTCATTTTGAGCCTTTTATTTTCTTCTTAGGAAGCAAATACCATGATCATTTTGTTTTGTAACATCTAGTGCTCTACTCCATGAGTTCCTGTCACCTTTAAGCACTGCGGCAGCCTCACTACAAGTACACTGTTTACCTCCTCAATGTCTTGGTCATTAAACTTGTAGTTGAGGGCTTCTTTGATGGACACTTCCTTCTTGTTTATCTCATCTAGTGTGGGTAGCTGCATCCCAGCAGAGAACATCTAAACACAAGGACAAAGAGGTTACTTTCCACTTAAAGGATCCTTGGCAGAAGGCTGCTAAGAAGAAACTAAAGTCTGGCAAACTTACCGCTTCCTTCCACTTCATAAACTCACTTTCAGTAAATTCCTGATTTGAGACAAACTCCAAACGAAACACACGCGAATCACTGCCATGCCTGCAACAAGAAAGTGTAACAACATCCCTCTCTGATAGTACAGAGCTATGATCTTGGATCTATAGGTGTAAACTAATTCAAGAAGCCCAAAACCAGACACTTATGGCTACTCTTGTGGCTCGCATGCTATCTATTCCTAACTTCAGTCCAGTCAGCCACAGTTCAGGAGCTACATGAGCTAGTAGTAGTAGTGCAAAGGAATACTAGACAATGAGTCTGCAGAAAACAGTCGCTCGGTTGTAGCAGTAACACCCTCAGGAGGAAACAGAAGCAGACCTCTGTCACACCTAAACCTTACATACCATATTCAGTGACCCATGGCATGATCTTCAGAAACACAGAGCTCCCTCATGTTTGGACCAATAGAAGTAACCTTTCAGCAGTACTGAATTATACAATGCTGGAGCCAACCACTATCTAAATTTTAATTCGTGGGCCAGTCAAAAGCCAGAAATCCCTAAACATTTTCTGTGGAGCACTACCTTTGGCTAAACTACAATACTGCTACCAGCCAATACTAAAATTAGTTTCCATGGTGTAAATTTCACTCAAAGCATGGAGCTCTCTCCTGAGGCAGCCTAAGAAGTTACTGAATATCACAATGGATTTAGATAAGATTTTTTTTTTTTTACTCCACACTTGCATCCATGTGCATTCTCCACATACCTTCCTGTTTCTCCCAAATAGTTAATGTCTTCTTGTCCTATCTCACCAGGATGTTTTGTATTGTAACTGTTAACCTTCACCTCATGATCCTTATAAGGGCCACAAGAAAAACTGAGAAATCCAATGCTACATTCAGTTTCTTCCCTCCAAAGTACCATTTTATTTTGTAATACATATGCCAGACCCAACCATGTATGCCTTTAAATGATACAAATGTCTAACATCTGATTACAACAACTGTTGAGAAAAGATATAAAAGAGTATTGCAAAGCTCAGGAGGCATATACAAACAATCATGGGTTACTAAGGCAAGTGAATTGCTCAGGTGTCAACACAATCACAAGTCCCTGCATGAGATATTTTATAATTTCCATTATGCCAAGGGGAAAAAAAAAACCCAAACAAACCCAACCCCAACGCTCTAGCTTTAAGTGGCATGGCAAGTCCCAGTCTGCTTTTTAGCTCTCATCTCCAAACCACACACAGAACGTTATTTGCTATGAAAAGGACACCAGTTCATGAGCTGATGAGGATTACTTTGGCACCTTACCGCAACTGTAGTCCTTTGTTTGTCCGGGTACCACCAAGCTGGTAAACCTTTGCAGTCTCTACCACACCAGTTATTTCAGCAACCTATATCACACAGTAAAATACATAAGAGGAAGGATGCAAGAGGGGACTTTTGTATTCCTGGATTATATCTGGCATATTCAAGCCTTTTCATGAGAGATCTAAAACCCTAATCTAACACTTCTAACTAGATCAAGGAAAGTAAGACTCTTCAGTTTACATTATCAGGTACTGAATTAGTTGCTTCGTGTATCGCCTTTGAGTTGACAAATTATACCATCTGAAGGCTTGATGCAGCTTTTTTATCTTCTCAGTTCTGCCTTCCTGACCAAATGTTGTACACTTTCCTACTTTTCCTATTTACTTTTCAATTAACACTGGTTTGGGTTAACATATGTCCCAAACAAAATACACCAGTGCTGCTCACATACTAAACACAGCCCCTCTGGGAACCTTTTTAATGCAACTTTAGGGAACATTATTGCATCCCATGATTGTACAGTTACAGCAATGAAACAGAAAAACAAAACGGTGTTCTCAGTCACATTCTCTTCTAAGGCACACTGATGTATTAGAAGAAACACTTTGTAAAAAAAGAACCAAGACCACACAATAACTTGGGAACATTCCCAGAAATAAGGAGTGAATGTTACTCATCCTTACTTGGTCAAAGCAGAGTCCTGAACTCTAGTTTGCAATACAAATGATGAGACAAGACAGTATGAACCAAAGCTGCAAGAAAAGGCTTTCTTAGTGCTCCCTCTCTCTCACTAAATTTACCTCTTCACCTAGCTGGTCCCATAGATTTATTTATTTTTAAACCAGTCTCCTCCACCTCTTTGGCAGCAATTACTTTTTCTGGTTATAAGTAATCTTTTTGTATTAACACTCAAACAATCACAGGTACCTGAGAATTGCTACGCTGCAAATATTACATTACAGCACTATAAAAAGAACCAAACCCCTTAGAGCTAAACTCACCCGATAAACAGGTTTGCTGTTGTGATTTCCAATGCCAATACGGACAAAGCAGCCAGTGACTGTCTTGGCAAAGAAGGGCATATGACACCAGCGTTCCAGCTTGTGTCGCGATAACCGTACTCGGTTCAGTTCTTCAGGCAAGGACACTGGCTGGGACTTAGGAGGAATTTCTTCTTTCCTGATTTGGGAAAGGTGAGAAGGAATAAAGAAAAAATTGTAGAGACATAATCACCAAAAAAGGGGTCCTAAGCAAGGTGCAGCACAAGTGCTAACTATTTAAATTACCAGTAAAAGGAATGATTCATCACATGCTAGTTGACTCTAGATATGTGAATTTAGCATTCATCAGAAAGTCTAGATTTAGTCCCAGACTTGTTACCCACTGCCCCTGCCGCCACAAAAGCAGACAAACTCACACACCAAGGCAGTTTATAGGCCAATGCTTTAAGATAAGCCAGCACCTCTCTCTGCCCTGCTAATATGCTAAGGTTCTGCAGCTGCTAAACTGTAGGACTAAACAAATCTGTAAACAACAGTGTAAATGGGGCTAAAAGTAACAGCAGGGAACTGAAGTTGCAAACCCACTCAAGGTAAATAAGTCGCATGCACCATGATACAGAAGCCAAGGACTCAAATCTGAGTAATGCAAGTATGCCCAGAGGCAAAACCACTTTAGAGACACTGAACTGCTGCCAAACAATCCTCTAACCCAGCATGTGTCTACATAAAGTGAATCTCTGTTTTTGAAAACAGATTTACAAGTAATCATAGTCTAGTGTTCACTACTTACTCTTCCTCTTCGTCAGAGGATGAGGATCTGGATGAGCGATCACTTTTCTCACTAGACTTATCATCCTCCTCCTCCTCTTCATCATCAGAGTATACTTCACTAGTTTTTAATGGCTGTTTTTTTGCAAGCAATTCAGCTGGGCGAACAAGGACAGAAAACAAGGAAAAACAAGCTGTAATTTTATGAAAAGTTTCAGCTCTAAAAGGAAGCTTATTGTTTAAAAAAACCCCAACAGATAGCTGTTGATTTTGCACTGGATACAAGTGCCACACGTTCAAACCCACTAGTAAGCTAAGCACTCCACTGTCTACATTCTAAGAGAAATCAAAGTATTTAAAGGCATCTTAAATCTCAGTTATACTTATCAGTCTCCCAACTTGTCTGCACATAGCAATACAAGATGTGCATAACAACTGGATATACAAGATAAAACTATTACGATCAGACAACTCATTGGTATTTTGCAAGAAAAAAAACCCTCATATTTGGAAAGGACCACAATAAAACCCAGTAGAGTAACAAAAAAGGTTGCATCAAAAGTCTGCGGCAAGACAGACAAGATGATGTGCCAGTGAAGAAACAAGCAAATGTAGACAAGGTAGCACAAGAACAATAAATATTGTTTGGATGATTCAGAAATTAAATAACAGAATCTAAGTGACCAATTCAAATACCTAAACTAAACATTACAACATGCCATTCAATGGACTGCGATGAAAGTTCACTTTCTTTTCAGACCATTCCAGGGAGGGGCGCGAGGGAGGAATACAGCATCAGTGATGCCAAACAATACCCTAGGTGGTCATGTCAGGCAAAAGACCAAGGAAAACAAAGAGATGGAATTCATTCATTCCAAGGTGTAGGATTTTTGCATTAATTAGAAACAGGAAGTAGCACTTTCAGAAAGCTGTAATAATGCCTCAGAAATTGCAGCAATAGCAACACGTTTTCATACCTGTTCTGTTCTTCCTTTTCTCTCTTTCTGCTTTCAGCTCCTCCATTGCCTGAGACTTCTTGTCTAGCTTCTCATCCCGCTTTGATCGCCGCTCTTTGTTATGTGACATGACCTAAAAACATGCAGAGGAAAGTCCCCCAACATCAAGTGCAATCCCTAAATTGACATGCATTAAAACAAAGATTGTTTGCACACTTTGAAAACTTTTCAAATAGAAACTACTAACAAACTCCATTTTGAAACCAGGTTTTTTCAAGTTCATTTTTACAGAGCCTAGGGAGAGGGAAATCAATCTGAAGCGTATTTCTTTTTTCTACTTTGTTTCAAAAATAATGAACATATTTACACTTCAGAATTTCTGCCACCAAGTTTTAGTCTCTAAACTCCTCCTTAAAGTTAAAAAAGGACTGGAGAAATAAAGTTGAAGTAATTCTGCAACTAACAAATAATGAGGAAAAATTGGATTAATATTATTCTCATTTGCTTCTCCTTCTGCAAGGCCAAATCAAGGCATTTGTTCTCTTTCAGTAGCAAAGAGAAAAATGATGTTAAAAAATACTTAAAGCAGAAATAAAGTTGTGTGTAAAGTCTGCAATACGGATCCAAATCTTGAATGTTGTAAGTCTTCTAATATTTTCCATTTCTAACAGGTCTATCTGGAATACCGGGTAGCACAGAAAGTAGCTTCTATAATAAGCATGAGAGAGAGTCATCTGAAGTAAGTCAAAGTAATTTCTGGAAGGCACTCTAAAAGAACTCAACATAAGATCCTTTTATATATTCATATATGTATATGCATCTACATATTATGTATTATATATCTGGACTATACAAGTATATACATACACGTACATATATGGAGTTGAGAAGGGTAGGGAGATGAGATTCACTCCACTTAACATGTGCCTAAGGGAAAACTCATCTCACCTAATTTAAGTGTTAAGCATCTATTTCACTAGAAAATAACATGGAGTGAATTGCCAGGTGGAGATGTCCTCCTCCATTGCACAAAGACAGAGGCTACAAGTGCAAACAACCAACTAGTTCTTAGATGGCTAAAGTTAGGCAAGATGAATCCCATCCCATTCTGGGAGCCTATCTGCCCAGACTCTATAAATAGTTAAGGGTGGGATCTTAACCATTTGAAACCAGAGCCAATTCAGCCATTTGAAACTACAGTTCAGCTACAGAGGCCTCACCCCAAAACCCAGTATTATCCTCTTTCTACTGGAGGCGGAAAAACTATAGAACTACTTCTGCTCCTCCTAGCATTCAAGCTTTTCCTTGATACCCCTACCAGTAGAAACTAAACACCCCTTCCATTGTATGTGCATGCAAAATAATAAGGACAACAGCTGAGCAGTTTCTGGCCTGCTCTCTCAAACTTGCAATAAGGACTGCATATATAGTAGTTCAGACTGAATGACAGAAGTTTGGCTAAAGGAACTGCAAAAGGTTGCCTTCCTGTTCTCCTATGGGAGGACTATCACAGCAACTCCAGATATAGCTGCAACTTTGCTTTCCTCATTAAAAGGAGTTACCAGTGCACCCCTCAGCAGGCCAAAGATGTTAATTTCTTTAAATGAACTGGAAAGGCTAAAGATAGCATAAGCATATAAATGAACTAAATTCTGACCTGCTTAACACACTGTTTGACATTAGGGGAAAACATTAGGTGCAGAGAGAGGTAGCACCCTATCTCTTGTTGCCAAGGCAAAAGGGTTTGTTACTAAGGCCAGTTTCATTTCCTACCTGGGATTCCTGGATCTGTGTGAGTTTTTTCTTTTCCTGCTCTTCCTCTTGCTTTTTCTTTTTCTCTTTCTTTTCTTTCTTTTTTGCTGTTTTTAGTTTCTTCTTGATTTCAAATCTAGTAGCAGATATTGAAACAAAAAGAATGTGTGAAAGAATGCTCTTTCCCCAAGCGAGTGAAGTACTGCTCAGATGCTACCACAGCTTAAATTGTTAAAAGACTGTAAGGAACACTTCCACTGCCTGCCTCAGATGGATAACCCTTTAATGCTATCCTGTCCCTCATTCCCATCCCTTCCCCAAGAAAAATAAGGTGAAGAAAATTTGAGCATAGAAAGGTGCAGGCTTACAGACAGCTAACCTAAAGGGCTGAGGAGACAACACGGCTACTCCCTAGAAATCTGTCCTTACGCCATCTTCATCTTTGCCAGTGTAGTGACCATCGCGTGCTGCCTCCAACTCTAAAAACAATTGGCTTTTTCACATCATTTGAATCTCAACAGCTAAAAACTTGGTTCTTCAAAGCCAGTATCATGCTAACTTTTTCACGCTTAAACTCCACCGTTCTACTGGCACTAGTCTGTACAAGAATGACTGCAAAGAAGTCACAGTGAGTCCTCCTTCAGCAGCTACATTCCAATCAGACTCAGGCATTTTCTGCAGTCCGGTTTAGGCATGTCCATCTCTACCTTCATGAAATATGTCAACCTGAAATCTTATTTTTAGGCACTGTATTCAGAATTGTAATGATTTTGCTGTAACTGTCCTGTGACTGAGATTCCACTGCACCACGCATGTGCCTGCATGTGGTCACTGCTTTAGTGAAGTGTGCATATTGACAATCACAAGAAAAAAAAAAATTACTTAGCTTACAATAACTGAAGTTTAAAATGTGTTATGCACATGTATATTACACAGTCCATTCTTCTTGAGTCTTTTACACTTGGATTTTGTAGACAAGATACTGAAGCACCAGATGAGCTCATTGCCCTTTCGTGCTTTTAACATGAAGCATAACACACAGGGCATAGGCACTGTATCACATGCAATACCTGCTGTAATCCTAATGAACTCACAGTACAATGTACATACAAAGAGCTAGACAGCATTTTGAAAGATTCAACTTACCCAAAAGTTAAAGAATTACCCACCACCACCGCCCCCTTAGGTCTGCCTGCCAACCCCTTTACATAGAACAGGACAAACTCGTTTAATATTAAATCAGTAACTCAAGCTTAGATTGTTTAGCTTGTTTGTATCAAGTATTCTCCAACACTCATTCTAGAAGAAACCACGGAACAGTGAATTAAATTAAAAAATATGGTGTCCTTCTACCTGATCTAAAATCCAATCTTTCACTCATTCTGATCCCTTTGAGGAGAGCAGCAGACAAGAGAAGACACTGAAAGTAGTATTAAAATCACAGACAGGCAGGCAGTGCTCTAACTATGTCTTGGACAAATGGACAGTCTGACAGTAGCTTGTTTGACATGATTTACTGAACAGATGTCAGTCCTCTAGAGAAATTTCTGAGCAAGTGAGGAAGGAGACAAGTCACTGAAGAGGGAAGAAACTAGAGAAAACTTGCCCCACACATGCCAAATCCTTTCTGTTAGACACACAGGAGGAAAAATACCTTTACTGCAAGGAAGCTACCTGACAGGACAGTGTTACAGTAACAAACAAAACCACAACACCTAAGGCAGAAATCCACAAATGATCCCTTGAAAACAACATATCCAACACCACTCCTCATTATTTCAGTATCTCTCTCTTCTGTTAGGACTCCAACCAACTTCAAGCCCGTATAGAGGTAACCCTAACACTGCTCTGTGCTTCACCATTGTTTTCTGAAAAATTACAGAAGTTCATATACACCTTACACTTTGCCTTTTCCCAAAGTATCAGTGTGTGAGAGCTAATACAAAAAAGATGGAAGAGAAAACAGTCCTTCTGACTGTCTGGCATCTGGTGTGTGAAGCAGTAATATGGCTGCAATGGTAGCTGACAGAACCATGCATATTCAACAGCTGCGAAACTTTCAGAAAATTACTTTTACAAAACACACAGCATTCCTGCTCTGTGCTTCTCAACTAGCTACAAGGACAGTTTATGCAAAAAATCTACAATCAAGCTTAATTCACTTTATAGTGCTGAATGCTTGGACTCCAAACATGAGAGCATAGTCAGCATACTCTCCATACAGCCTGTATGAATTTGCTACCTTCTCTTTAGCACTTCTCTCTTCTCTATCCGGTTAAACAGCTCCTGTTCTCTCTCCTTTTCTGTCATTTGCTCCAGTCGAGCTCGGTCTTCTTCATCTCCCATCAGATCTTCTCCATAGCCATCATGGAATTCCTCATCTTCAGATGAAGAATCTGAATCTGAGCTAGATGAGGAGCTGTTGCTTTCCGAGTCAGAGACTTCTCCTAAAACAAAAATACAAGGCAGCAAGATTCAGCTGAGGCAAAGTCCAACCACTTCATTGTAGCATGTTAGCAAAGGATACCAAGAATGAGTTTTACACTCCTCTTCTGCTATACTAAAAGCGTACATATCATGAAAACTAAACACAGGAGGAAACACTTTATTACCGTAAGATATGCATGCTAAAAATAATAAAATGTGTGTTCACATGTAGTACCACTAATAGGGTTATTGGTAAAAATTCTTGTTAGAACAAGCAAATTTTTGGAGGCCTTTTGGTTAGTGTGTTAGGGTCTTAAGGTTAGATAGATTTCTATGCCTATATGCTTATGTCCCTGAGAAGTTGCTTATACATCCATAACTTTGTAAGTGTGTGCGCACCTCAAATGCCACTATTAACCTTCACCAATACTCCTCATTATAGCAACCTGAAGAATGAAAATTCATCATTTGAAGACTGCAGTGCTATGAATTGCTACATCAAAAGATAAAGTTGAAACACACTACCCTCAGGACTGGCAAGGATGTGATACTAACTCCATTACTGTAACAAGCCCTCCTAGTTACACATGGGCTTAGGGAACAGCTGACTCCCCAATAATATTGGGTAACACCACCTTTAAACTTGATCCAAGTCCAAGTGCTTTGATTACCTCATCTAACTGACTACATTACGCCAAACTGCAAAAGCAGACATTAGGACTCTTTCTTTCACTTTCATTCTGGTCTCAGTATTTCTGGAAACTTCCAGTGTTGCAAGCTTACACTCTGAAAAAACTTTGATTTTTAAGCCCTGATATATACAGGTTCAGTCACTTCATGCTTTAGTCTGTCTCTGCTGTGCTTAATACACTTTAAACTGTAGGCTCCTTCATATTCTTTCTTAACTTTATTTTTTTAGTATCAAGTGAAATTACAACTAACCACCTGCAAACCTTCATGGGCATGATAAAACCAGGAAAGAACACAGGATGTTTGCACAGCATTGAACAGATTCAATATTCATGTAAAAAATTTCTAACAAAGCTATAGTAATGATTTTTATTCTTCCATGTCAGTGTAAATTTGCAAGAATTCCAATTCAGAGCAAATGCATGCAAGATAAGCTCCTATTTGCATCACACAACACTATACACCTCTCCCTTTGTCGTCACAAGAAGTATGGGAAGGGAAAAATATGTCAATGGGAATAAAAGAAAATGCTAGCCTTACTACAGATGTGGCATGCTACAAGGCAAAAAAAGAATTTTCCAGGAGAAAGTCATGTAATGCAATATGTCATACATTCTTCAGCTGAAACAGTATTTAGTGTTGTGGTTGTAATGGAGTGCTTACAGCAATGCTATACTGAGTTACAGGCACTTCAACCATGGCAAGTTTAAGAGTCATCCAGACTACCAGTAGCACAAAGAAAACTCTTTGAAGGTAGTCTTTAACACCACCATTGAACATTACTCTTCAGTGTGCACAAAAGGGTAACTTCACTTGGAATTATACTGCAAGCAGATGCACATGTATTATCTTACCCTCTTCAGGTGCTGAGCTCTCGGCCGAGCTGTCTTTATCTGAGCTGCCTGAAGAGGCAGCTTTGTTCGTCTGTTTCTTCATGGCTCCTTTTTTCTCTGCCTTACCCGCTTTTCCCTTTTTTTTGTTTTTAGAACCTCCAACAGTCCACTGCAAGGAAAGCACCAAGAAAGGGATCATGAGACACTCTCTTCTCCCTTCCCCAAAACACTGGAGTAAAAAAGACAGCTGAGAAACAGTCCAATACCTGACAGCAACAAATCAATCATACAAGGTGGGGAGGGGGGAAGGAAGCCAATAGTAAACTTATCAAATAAAAGCATTTTATAAGGTTTGGGAGGTTTGGGGTGGTGGTGTGTTGTGTAGTTGTTTTGGGTTTTTTTCTTTAAAAAAAGAAAATAAAAATTAGTTATCTGTGCAAGCCAACAGTTGGTAGGACGCTCCTTTTAAAAACAATGAAGATTTCAGAGTCTGCAATATCTGCCAGGAGAAAAGAGGTACTAAAAATATTTTCCTAGGAAAATAACCTTAAACAACAAGTGTCCAACTGCATTTGTAAAGATTAGCTTCAGTTTACTACTATTAAACAGAAGCAACAGATGTGTTTCCAAAACTAGTTTATTCAAGAGCAGATTTAAATTTCATGAAGGCACACACACACACACACACATATTAAATCCCTGAGTCCTAGGAGAAGAACTAGTATTTACTTTACAGTGTGATTTCTTATTAGAATTTTTGCGTTGTCCCAACTACCTGGGTAAAGCCAGAAGGGAACAGAACCGGTAAGGATTGCCCATGTATTATTTTAAGGCTTTACAATATTTTTGTACTTTACTCCTCTCCTAGAAATTCTCCAGGCACAAGAGCTTCAAGGATAAGACATTGTTTCTTTCTAAATATATATGTTTAGACTGTTATCCTCTTCATACCTGTATATTACTCTCATCTTTCATGCATGTCACCATCTGTTCAAGCATGCAATCTACTAAAAATTACTCCTAATTCAAAGGAGCAAATACTCTTTTGCATACATGAGATTTTGCACTCAAAACTACTCTAACTGGGGAAAGGGAGGGAATCAACTTTATATTTGACCTCAGGTGCACCCAAACTTCAGACTTCTCACCCATTCATCCCTTCCTGGGGATGAATCAAGTCCATCTCTGTAGGCAGTAATCATTCCATCAGATTTGATGACTTCTGCCCAATTAGGCACCATCTTCAGAGAGCCCTGGTATTCAAATACTCTAAATGAAACTCAACCAAGTAGTTCTAAGCTACTACCTCATCTACTAGCATCTTTAGAATTTCCTAGGTTATGAATACTCACTCTTACACCAAGCCTTGTACCTTCCATATTACCAGCTGCTTCATCATCTTTAGGCATCAGCTGTGTATTCAAAAGTATCTGTCAAAGGCCAGGCAGAAGCTTTCTTTTCTGAGGTAAAAAGTACAGCGACCTAGCAGTGAGCCTCTGACTACAATCCATGCCCTATACAGTTACCCCAGTCTGTTATAGTCCATAGGATAGGTGAGAAACTGCACAGAAAGCATCTGACTTTTTATCAGCCTGAGCTTGCACTCAAGTCTTTACTGGCTTCTGCATTAAAGTTTTACCTGTTCAGTGTTACAGTACTGCTGCCTAATAATATTCCTCGTTAATTATGCCCATGTAATCAGTTAAGAACAAGCTTGTACTCTGCCTGAATCTGCTCAAACCTCCATGTTAAGGAATCACCTCCTAGGTGTTACAGAAAAGTGCCTTTTTCTGTTTGTTCAAGAGCTTACCTACTGCCAACATACCAGTGAAAACACAAGAGTGAGAAAGTGAAACTGTGCATTTAGCAGGGAGGGGCAGACCTCTCTGAACCAGGGATGCAGAAGTGCTTCCTTCCCAGAACTCTGCCAGTTCTTTTCAGGGTTCTAACACAGAATTATACCCTGCATCAGCACACTGCGTATAGCAAGGAAGAAGCACAGAGAAAGCCACAGAGTACACCACAAATTTATCAAGACCTTGAGAGGACATGCCGAGACAAAAGAAATTAAGATCAGATAAAACCAGCGAGACTTCAGTTGTTAATAAAATGTTTAATAGCTGTAGATACATGCATTACAGATCACTGTTCTCCGCCTTTGACTCTCAAGTCAAATTGCAGAGAGAACCTCGGTCCAGGAAGATTGGACTGTAAAGAAAGCTGTGTAACACCTCTTGAACAAAAAAAAGTAATAAAAAAAATCTTCCCTAATCTAGGAAATTTTGCTTTGGTTTCTATTTCACCCTGGACATTACACTTCATCTTGCTTTTGTTTATGCAAGTGACCTCTATGTCTTCTAAGTCACAATAACTGGTTGTCACCTCCCAGTTTCAGTGCTGTCACAAAGCCAAATTCTTCCTTATCCAACTCAGGTGCTTCAGGGGTTTATTCAGCTACCTCAACCTCTCACAAATGCCTGGCCATTCCTGGCACCACTACAGGACAAGACAAAGGTTCAAGCAAGCCTTAAGGACAAATAAATCATCAAAACCAGGATGTAGTTAGTGCAAGGCTCTTTTAGGATCATAGATTGCTCTGCAGGCTCAGGAGCCATCAGTTGCCATTTGGACACTGAATGACCACTCTGCATTGTTCAGAGAGTCCAGCCAACATCAAGTTTCTTCTTAGAGCAGAAGACATAACAGAGATTAGCAGGTCAGAGGGTGGAGGAAGACAGTACTGAAAAGCCATGAGCTGCATGGCGACCTGCAGGACAAACGAAAGCCTTGAGCCCCTTCCTCACACTCTAGAACACCAGCAGAGATCAGAAAGGCAACAACATGTTTGCATGTAACATCAAGAAAAAAATGCACAAACTTTTAGTCAGAAGCATGTGTTTGCTCTGTTTCCCTTAACTCAAATAGCATCTCAAACAGCAAACAATAACCATATTTTCCAAAATCTGCCCACTATTGCAGCTTCTCCAGGTTCCCTCTTCCATGTTCCAGTCAGGCAGATACAGTCCACACTTCTCACATGCTTTCCATGACTATAATGACTCCTCTAAACAAGCGCCTCTATTCACTGCTGCCTCCTCGGCCACCATCTGGAACCCTCCACAATTCCAGACACAGCAAGTTAATAAACCCATGCAGAAGTGTGCTGCAACACAGCTTTCTGCTTATTGTTCAGTACTACCAAACAACAGAGCTTTATGGTTCATTCACAAGAAGTAGCCAGAAGAGCATTTCAGTTTTTCCTCTTGCTTCCAAGGTTTGCAGTGTTAATAGCTTGCATATTTCCCCCAAGAAACAGTTGGACTCAACGTTCTTAAAGGTCCTTTCCAACCTAAATGATTCTATGATTCTAAGAAGTCCAAGTCCACAGTACCCAGAATGGACTGCCAATTAAAAAAAAAGAAAACCATATTAGAAATTAGCCAGATTTAGAAGTCAGCTTCTACAAAAGCAACTACACAAAATGATCGAAGAAAATAATTCACAGCTCAGCAAACCTGGAACATATTTGCACTAGGGAGATAAAATGAGATCGAGGAGGGGAAAAAAAAAGAGAGAGAGAAAAAAAACAGTGAGCTCTTAACAGTGCAGAATGCAGAAGAACTGTTTTACATGTGCTGCTCAGATAGCCATTATTTTCTTACATTCATATAGTACTTAAATGCTTTATCCACTGAGATTTTATTTTGCAAATAGGTATTCTCTCTTTTTTTTTTTTTTTTCTGTTTTACATCAAACCGGACAGAGATGCACAACCAAGGTTACCAGCCTGCCCTTGCAATATCCTTCCCTCCTGGATATGGCTTTTATAAGCAAAAGGCAAATTACAAGCCATGACATCAAAGAAAAACAGGTCCCTTACCAACTTATTCGTTTCCTAGGCCAGACAAACTTACATACCGTGACAACATGGCAGCTTAAGATCACCAAGGTACATAACATCAGACCAGCTTACAAACTTTCTTTCATCCCTTCTCCCCCATTCATTCAGGGAAAACAAAAGGCAGTCCTTCAGGCAAGTCATCAAACTGCAGTTTCGGCCTGTCAGAAGACAACAGCAGGTAGCGCAGATATGAAGATAAGGCAGCATGTAATGTCTTCAGGGTTTCTCAAAGCTGGGAGAACTCTGGAGACAGCACTCCAAGAGCTACAAGGATGAAAATGGTCTCTACCACTCCTGTTAAAACTAAATAGTAAATAAAAAGCCCTTGTTACTTTTCCTGCCTTTTGTCTGTACCTGTCATTTGGACGCCTCAAACACCTTCAAAATAACAATGGCCCAGCAACTAGAAAACTGAAAGGACCATTTTGGACACAAAGAGGAGACTCAAGGTGTCAAAGCCAAAGATGGAAAAGAGATAACCAAATAAAGGAAACACTTTTTGAAGCCACAGAAGAGGCTTTGCCAGGAACTGCCTGAAAGATGGCTTCATGGACCAAAATATCACCAGACACCTGATCTACCCTTATCGTCTGAGTACTGCTCAAAGGAGCTCACAGAAAGGTAACTATGAAAAAAAGTCTGCCTATAGCACATTCAAATTCAGTTTAACCTGCAAGTTAACATTTGCTCTAGAAGTATTTTGAGGGGTCCATGTATTGAAAAATGGCAAGAACATCAAGATGGTAGCTACCAAATGCCAATGAAGAAGAACTCTCCATAATCAAAACAAACTCAGGGATGCTACTGGCTGTGAAAGCCTGCAATGTTTTCTTTAGGAAGCCTGGGCCAAGCAGCTGGAGATGACAACCACCATAAAACACTTGGTCAACAAGTGCCTTGCATGGCTCTAGCATCACCAGCCAGCAAGCAACATCTGGACTAACAAAGGCTTAATGACTTCTCTACATAGTAGACAGTGCCTTATGACTAGATTGTTCTCAGCAAAAACTGCTCCCTAGGTACAAAGAAAAAGTTCATTCAGTGAAAAAAATTAAATAAAATCACATATTCAATTCCAATACCTCTATGAATCTATTTCTGGAGTAACCCGCTCCACTTCAGAGCTGCTGCAGAGTTTCATACCACATAAATCAAGTCCCCAGAAGTTATCCCCATGCTAGTTTGCAATTTAAAGAAGCAGCATGCAGTCCAAATTTTATACCTATTTTGTCCACAGCTGGTTCACATTACTTCTTTGGGCATGCTAGCCTCCACACAATTTGCCTGTGCTACTCAGATTTGCACTTGCACTTTGGGGTGGGAGAAGTAACAGCACCTCTCTTCCTTAAGGAAAGCTTTACTATTGCACCCATTAACAGCTGAAGGAAACTGTCCCCAAGTCAAAGTTACAAAGCACGCAGCCTATAAGGCTGTGTATAAGAAGATTAAAGCACAGCCTGTTTCAAATTTCCTAAGCTTGAAAAAATGTATGGCAAAGGCCTCACAGGACTGAAGAACCCACTCATTCTTGAAGGTCTAATTAAACAGCGTTATGAAATAAAAGCACACAGGAAAAGGAGACATTTAGCATTGTAATCTCTACAAACCCACAAAAGACACCCCCAAAATGGAAGGAATGCATGCAGCTTTCTGCTAATCTGTGGTTTACTAGAGTGCTCTAACTTCAAGTGCAGTAAGTAGACCCAAATTTTCAAGTTCTTTCCTCATAATAGGAATAATAGCCATAAATCTTCCTGGGCTGACTGTTATTCAAGACTGATTTCCTCACTAGCTGCATGACCACTGCTCACCTCCTCTGTCCCATAGCTCTTAACAAGATCTTCAGCTATGCCATTTCCTACTGAATCTGTACATTTGCAAATATATGCATAAACAGATACTCCTCACTAAACTCCAGGCTAGTACGAAGCATTCACCATATAACTTTTCTTGTCCTGGAAGTATGTTCTGCTATCACCCTAGAGCTGTTAAAAGGCACAATCAAACCCCCCACAACATTCGAATGAGGGTAGAAGGATGCACGCTTACACCAGCATTGGTAATAACAAACCTTTCAAAAGCAAGAAACAGGAGCTCCTACAGCATTGTGGCTTTCCATCTAATCTATGCTGATGTTAGTGAAGTTGTGGCAGGTGTCATCCAGGCTTCACCGTGCAACAGGAAGAATTCTCTTACTGTAAGCAATGATGCCAGGACAAAAGGAAGAGCAAGAACCCAGAATTAACCTATTGCAACTAGAGGAACACCACCCACACAATGTCTTCGATAAGCAATGAGGGTACCAGGTGGACACATATACCTCTAGCACAGTAGCCCCAGTAGTAACTTGGCTAACACCAAACTGCTTTCATGCACAGGCTAACAGTTTGGGACAGTGGCCACATGTTGCTCCACAGATAAAGGAGCTGTCTGCCTCCACACCTGCATCCAGCTTAGTGTACCTCTTTGTGAAGGTAGTACTTGTTACTGCAAAGCCCTGCAGTCACTGCTATTTATCAGTTCTCTGAACAACAGTTCATAGTCAATTCAGTCATGCACGTTCCACAGACCCACCAGAAGATGGTTCAGAGCATCCTTCCTATTTCATTGCCTGCAACTCACCTTCAGTCCCTTGGCTCAGTAATATGATTCTGACTACAGAGGTCCTTAAAGTGTTACAGAACCCAGCATCTGCACCATGAACACCTGATGTAGCTCAGAGCTTTCAGAGAAGCGTATTCTCCCCAGGACACACAAAATACAACACAAAAGATCTGCTGAAATGCCTTGGGCACCACTGTAGATGTGGCATGATTAGTACGTGCTGTTTACTCTATAATTCTAAAATGCACTTTCTCTCCCCTATGCCCCACAAACTTTCCTCCCTTTAAAAAATGCAGAATGCAGCATCAGCCTCTGAAGTCAGAGATTTAGGCTCCTTTTCTATACATGTAACATCGTGACAATCCCAGAACATTTAGTTCTTGTCAGGAACCACACAGGACCTGCACACTACAAAACCTGCGTGGAAACACATGGGTATGATTAAGCACATTTGCATAGGACAACAATTTCCATGCTTTTGCCTCAAGATCCTCATCTTGCGGGAAGCCCAGCAAGACAATTTCGACTTTTAGACCCCCTCTCCCAACCCCCAAGGTTGAGCAAACTTCAAACCAAACACAAGAACACTGATTAAACCCAAAGCTGTTCAGCAGGAGTACTGTAGTCAAGCCTAGGGATGCACGCAACTGAATGACTGGCAGAAGCAGAACTGTTATAACCCAGCCTGTCTCACCCTGCTGTGACAAGCAGCAGTTCAGAATGCATATTTCAGGCACAGGAATAGAAGCAAGTGTCCTAATTACCTCTTCTCTAAATCTTTTCCTCTTGCTGCATGGAGGTCAGAAAGAACTGATTATCAATTAGAAATGAAACACAGACTAGAAAAAGTATCAAATGCACATGATGCAACAGAGATACTACTGCATCTGCAAGGTCTGCACGAATTTGTGAAGACATATGTTGTCGTATTCTACATATAATGGAAAGGTAGACCCTACTTGTAGTTACACAGGCTAAAAAAAAAAATATTTATTTAATATTATTTATTTTGTCAGTTTTCAGAGATAAACACAGAAGCCTTTATCATCAACAAGCTCTCCACACCTAAGTCTACTTTTCCAGACAAGCTGGTCATCACACAACTTATTTATTCTAAGCTGTGTGCCAGCAGATCTGAGCACACAACAGTAACAGACCAAGGGGTTACCCAATAACAACCTAATATATCTAGCCCATTCACAATTTTCTCTTTCCTTATGTCTTAAGTATATATTAGATACAAGAATCAACTTTTTTTTTTATAAGAAAAGGACTGATTGAAACAGAGTTCCAAGCATATTTATGTCACAAATGCCTCAGAAAGAAAATTAAACCACACATTCTTTACACTTCTTGGAAGAATTCTGTTACACTACCAAATGCTTAATAGTTATATAGTTTATCACTGGCCTACCCTATCAGTCTTCAAGCTGTCACAATGAATAATCCTTCCTGTAGTTTCAGAGAAAAAATCCACCCCGAACAGCTCCCTGTTAAATTTTTAAGGTGGAATAAATGACCTCACTACATTGTGCAGAAAGCTTGCAAAAGACATTTGTAAGCCTTCAAGAAAGTGTTTTTATTCAAATACCTGTACAACCTGTTCACCAGTTCTTCTGTTTTGATAAGTCTATTTCATTTCTCATTTATAGATGAAAGCAGAGACTTTTAAGGAGCTCTAGAATGTGGCACCAAGAACAAACAATAAAAACAGATCTAGCAGATAAGCAGTACTATACAAGGAATTGACAAAACTCCCGAACAAAGTTATGCTAAACTCTTCCTTGCCTTGCTTTCTTCAAAAACGCCAGTAAAACCACTCTGCTGCATGTTCAGATGACCAGACAAGCGACTTCACAGCAGAGTTCTTTGAGAATCAAAGTAGCTAAATAGAACAGTTTTACCACCTGTTAAACAGTACTACCTGCCTTGACCCTTTTCTTCTCTGAGGAAGTAAGCCCTCTTCTAAAGCTGAAAACCTCTCTCAGTTCAGAGTCCAGCTTTAGCAGCTTCACTGCTACTTCAACTGCAAGCATTACACAGGAAAACACTAGTTTTGAAGTAGGCAGACCATTCAGACCATACGAACATGGGATTAAATAGGCAGTCATCTTTTCCATAGACATTCAGACTATTTTGTATAGTTACAGTTCAAAGCGTATTAGTTAAAAGACAGAAAAAAGTATTTCTGAGTATACATCCTCTGGGCCTAATAGGTCTCTACCAGTTCCATTGACGGCCAGTCCCACTTTATGAAGTCAGCAGGCTAAATATACTGTATGAAAAATGCATTTTCACTGCTTAGGTACAATTAGACACATCATCCACAGTAATTTCACTGATAACATGACAAACTCACCTCATCGTCACTGTCTGACGTTTCAGAGTCTGAAGATGCTGTAGGTTTGCTCACAGGTGGCTCCTTTTCTTCAGAGTCACTGCGTTTCCGTTTGGCCAATGACAAGAGCTCCTGGCGTGAAAAACCACACATTTGTTTTAAAATGTCATGATCAGTTTTACCAATCCAGTTCAGTGCATATGCACCTTCTCTGTGACATCTGAGCACATCCCAGTAACATGATTATCCCCACTGACTAAGGAACAAAGTCTACTTATGTTTCATAAATATATATATACACACACACACACAATTTTAATACAACTGGATGCTACAAAAGGATGTTGAGGATAACAAGCTATAAGAAGTAAATACTACTACCATTACTTTCTTGGTATAAACCACATAAGACAAATTACTTTCAGAGTCATGTCCAGGTCTGTTTTATTTGGATTGGGTAATAATACTACATTGTGTAGTATTAACCCCAAAAGCCAAATACCACTAGACAGCAGCTCCTCCTCCTAAACAAAAGAGATGTTTCCAATTATACACTTTAAAAAGGAAATACTTTCATTATCACCACAATGTCATGGCTGATAATATTTAGTCAGCCTGTTCAAGTCCTTTTCACTGTCCCTACACATGACAGAACGCACTTAAAGCTTTGGATAGACACAGAACAGGCATCAAGCTCAAAGTTTGTGAAACTATGTAGAGCTGTTCTCCTCCAAAGGAAGCACTTTCAAAGGCAACACACACCAGCACAAAGAACTAAATGGCTCTCAAATAATCTCATTGCCTGCTGTTCATAGGTTGTTCAGGTGACAGAAGCAGTACTATAAAACAAACATTTCTGAAGCTGCGTTACTGTCTTTGTAGTCTGTGACAGATAAGTTATTCTTACAAACATTGCTCTGGGGTTGATGAACCTTAGCTGTGAGTAGAAATACAGTCATACCAACTTCTGCAGTCTTGGGAAGTCAATACTAGATTGGTTTCCATTAGTTTCACAACTGTAAGATTATCTCTCCAGCAAACAGATTACAATTTAGTACCTCAAACGAGAACATAAACACTGCAGAAACAGGTGGCCTAGGCTACTTACCAACAAAGAAACTTTCCATTAGTAAAGGCATTTTACAAACCTTTCTCTGAAGAAGGCATGCAACATCAGCAGAACTCATTTGTACAATTAACAGTTCTCTTCAGGAAGCTCCTGATGTTTTCTACAATCTTTTCTACAATTTCTCTCTTAAAACTGTCTCTAAGTAGTCCTTCAACCCAGATTACCTCCCTGGATGAATATCTTGGCATATTTACTACTACTTTTATGCCAAGCAGTTTTCCTTCTTTCTTCCTATCCTTGTTCTGTTTTCCAAGATACTACATTAGAAAGGCTCCTACTGCTTTGATTCAACAAGCCTAGATTGCCAAGGGAAGCTGTCAAACATTTAAGCTACAGGGGCCTCACTCGGTATACTCTCATAGTATACCCTCATCCTTAAAACACGCCACAAAAACATTGCTTCCCTGCTCCCTAATCTTCACCCTTGCACATACACATCCCTGTTGTTATAGCTGCTACAAGCAGCTCAGCGGAGCACGAAGCACCTACTACTTGGTACAGCTGCAGATGCATGCTTCCAATGAACAATGGAATGGATGTAGAAATACGGTTATTCCTACCACCATCGCCCTTATTGCCTGGTCTATTCCAGAGGTAGTCCACCTCCTTCTATTTTCAAACTCTGAAGAAACAACCAGGCAAATATACTAGGGGTGAGATGTTGCAGCTCCAAAGACTCTAGAGGCATGCAAGATCAACAACATCAGGACATGCAACATCTGCTCTGGTGTATTTGTCTAACAGGGCCGCCCGTTTGATTTTTGTGAAGCTCCAAGCTGCAAAACTATTTTTGAGTGCTTGGGAAGGCTTTTTATTGCGACATAGCAACAACTTCTGTATTAAAAACCCTGAAGGTCCAGCACATGAATGACACTGGACATGTAGGCTTCAGCATATTTAACCAGCCAAACTTATCCGCGGAATGAGCACTGCCACATGAGATGTAACGCACTTCATCTATAACGTCTTTATTTACCATTTGAATCACATCATCACCGCCTGCTACATGGAAAGACGAGTCTTTGAAAGCAGCCCCCTCCAAAGAGGAAGACACCTCCTTTGCACCACTGGCACGGTTAAAATGACACCAGACATCGCCCTTCCAATCCCAGGAGATGCCCCGACGATAAAGAAATACTTCCCCTTGTTACACCTACAGGCTCCTAACTCCATGCGGTTTCCCCTCAACAGAACTCCCCCAGCTCCATCGCTCTGATCGAGGAGGGGGCATTAAACAC
>JANZLQ010000032.1:19519429-19533027 GCA_026212715.1 Elanus axillaris
ACCCCCCCCCCACCAAAAAAAAAAAAAAACCACCCCAAAACCCATGCAACTTGTCTGTCTAATTTTATAAGTCGGTGAGAACAGCATCTGTACAGAGCATTGAACATTAAGGCTCTTCCTTATGAAGTAAAGAATAGCAGTGTGGCATCGCTGTTCCTACCAACAGCGACGTAGGCAGAAGCAAACAGAAGGGTTTCAGAATTTTTCCAAAGCTTTGTAAAAAACCCTATTAAATTGCAGTCTTTCATGTTAAATTCTTTGGTCTTTGCAAACCTCTCTGTAATCCTAAACAAGACACGTTGAGGGGGAAAAGTGCTGGGTGATTTATGGAAGAAGTATGTTGTATGGCTGCAGTAGGAATTAATATCTGAAAAGTCTTGTCATCTGTGGCTGTCAGATGAGACTGCCATTCTGGTCCATATGGCAGCAGGGTCTACCTGTTGTGAATTAGTGATTTTCTTGCAGGGATAATACTTTACACTTATATAGATGCCACCTTTTAGAACCTTCTTCTTGAGGTTGTTTTTGTTGGTGTTACTCATAGTACCTAAACTTAGGTACAGTGAAAAGGATGAATAGGAATGGTTTTTTTCTATTTTCAGTTTTATTTGAAGTATTTTACTTAGGTCTTCTTATTTGCATGGGTATTTCACATCACTGGGAAGGGGGAATACATAGGGTGGAAATAATTAAGTAAACTAGAACTCTGAGGAAGTGTAATACTTGATATTATTTTTAATTTCTTTTTCCAATGGCTTAGATTTCTAGCTATTATCTGTTTTAAAAATGAAACAGTTTTGCAAACTTCCTATATGTAATTTTTTTTCCTCTCTTCTCTTTTTCATTAAAGGTGGAGATCAACTACAGTAACTAAAGTAAGATAGCTCTGGATACTAATTTTGTTGTTAAATTAATTTCAAACCCGTTAATTGCCTTACTGGAAGTGAATTCTTCGAGTTTACCAATATGACTCTGACTGTTACATTGCTGAACAGTGCTTACTTACATGGTAGATGCTGCAGGCACAACGTTTTGCAACCCTTACTTGGACCTCTCCTCAGCAATTCCATGTTGAAATTGTATAGCAGCTACAGGAGACCAGGGTCACAGCCTGAGAAAAAACCGTCTTGGCAAAATACTGATTTCAGTTTTAAGAAGGGCATTGATGTCTTAAAGACTCAGCTAAGCATGCTGAATGAGGAGACCAAAGATTACTTAATAGGACCTGGAGGCCATCCACTCAGTCAGTACATGTTGGAACAGACAAAGGTGGTATGGGAGTTTCGGAGCCAGGAAGATTTAAATAAATGGGTTATTTCCTCTGATGTAGAGATTGGAGGGAAAAGCAAAGTTTACCTCAAATTGGGTAGGAATAACCAGGCTGCTTTGCTGTATGGAACCCTCAATACGGAAGTGCCTCGTGATGGGGAGACAAAATACAGTGGATATTGTAGTATGAGAGCTAAGCCGCCAGTGGTAAGTACAGCTTCATGTTTGCATAGCTTCTGTTACTTAATCGGAGAGCATTCAATAGCTCAGAATTGAGCAAACCAGAACCAGAAATGGATGTTCTTATTATTGATACTGCTTGTTTCATCCCTTATTTTTAAGCACCTTTAAAAGCAAAGGAGTATTTTGACTCGGTCTATAAAATGCTTAGCTTTTTAGTCAGTTGTATTGTTTGTGACTTGGCACAAGTACACAGGTAAAATCTTTTCTGCGCCAGAAACTTGGAGGGCAGAGAATATGAGTGAGTAAAATCAATGGGCAGATGAGAGGCATATGAACACCAATTAAAATGGTGACACTGGCTCAGAGGAATGGAACAGCAAGTTGAATCTCAATGTGAGTTAAATTCCCTGGACTGCTACTGACTTGTGGAAATATGACTCAAGATTTCACCTCCTAATCTTGAAGTATTGGAGTGTATCAGGCTATCTTTATAATGCAGTTTGAAATCAGAGGGTGAAAACATAAATACAAAGGCTCTTCTTTATTTAAGTAAAAAGGTTCAAAACTGGCAAAGCCATAAAATCCAATAGTCACAGGCCTTGTATTAGTGTATTGATGATCTATTCATTTTATTGCTGATAAGTCGGTAGAAGGACAGTTTATAGGTAACCGTAGTAGTGCTGTAAAATAAAGGGAAAACCCCTGAATTTTTGGTGCTAATTTTGGCTTGGTTTAAGCAATCCTGAGCAAGAATAGCCCTGACTCCCGCCACCTCATTGCTCCAAGTGACCTCAGTATAACTCTCTGTAGACTCTTGGATCTGCCTATGTGCGTATCACAACACTGGGACTTTTAAGATCTTGGGAAAAAATGCAGTCGAGAATTAGACATGTTTGCAATTCATGTCATTATGCAGCGTTAATGACAAAAAGCATTGGGAAACATTAAATGCTTCCAGCGCTTACATCACTCTTCAGTAAGGAAAGTTACCACAGGGGATAAATTATCCCACTTCTTCAATTTCTTGTAATCGCCTCTGCATGATCCTAGTACTGACCACAGAATATTAAACTTAATAACTACATAACTAGTGATCCATCACTACCATGTTTGTGTACTTGCCTGGTAGGGAATTTGGTCCTAGGAAGCAGGTCTGATTTCTGATTGTTACAAGATTGCGGTTTATAATTAAAGCATGAGTCCTCAGAGTGGTAATACTGCAATTTGTGGGCTCTGATACAGTGCCGAAGGAAATTCAGTGAGATCAGCAACTAGTAAGATGAATGAGTAACCCAGTTTTCACTATGTCACAGTAGACGCTATTTGACATAATAATGAGGACAGTGATCAAAGCAATAGTGCTCTGTTCTTCATAATGGAAGTTTCCCTCTATTAAGGAGGAATAATTCTATTTTTTAATAATTTGTAGGGATCTTTTGCTAGGAAGAAGTATTACGACTGGTCAAACTTCAACAGTCTGTATTTACGTGTCCGTGGTGATGGCAGATCTTGGATGGTAAACATTTATACAGACCCTTACTTCTCTCATCAAAAGGATGACCTCTACAGCTACTTCATGTTCACCCGAGGAGGCCCATATTGGGAGGAAATAAAGGTGAACTAATGAGTCTTTAAAAGTAACGAGACTGTCTTGGGGGTCTGGGCCATAGCTCTGTGGAAGGGGAATTCTTTCAACAGCCATAGTTTGTTGCTATTGCTGTCTATTCAACAGTGTTTCCATTATGTATCCTTATACAACAGACATGCCTTTGGTTTGGTAGTTCCCAAAATTGTAAATCACTGGGTTGTGGGAGGGCATGCTGTGTCAATTGTATTAAAAATTTGATCCACTATACATTCACCTAAATGCCTGATGTTAGCTATTACTGGAGTAATAGAATACAGTGATTGAAGCTTAGCAGGTGTTGCCAGGAATATTCTCTGTGATAACCATTTTTTCTGTAATACAAATGGACATAGGCTGGTGTAGGATTTGTACCCTGTGACAGGATTTGCTTAACCTGCTGACTCGCTGGAGCCAGTTGGGAGACTCAGATGTGGTTTGTCATTTATGGCCTTTGAACCTGTGACACAAAATAATATTTGTAAGAAGTGGGAGTTTCAGCTCTTTCCTGATGAAACTTGGGAAACTTTTGTAATTTGTTGATGCCAACATTAAGGAGGTCTGCAAATCCTTATGAATTGGCATCAAGAGCTTTAAAATACTGTTGTCCAACATGTGAGAACAGCTCACTGTGTCACAGGTGAGGAGTCAGGAAGCTGAATATCAGTGTGTCAGTGCTGGCTTGCATGTTTTCTTCTCACCCCCACCAGCCAACCCTCCTGTTTTCTATGTCTTACCACAGCCCCTCCTCTTTGTTGCTCCCACTGCATTCAAAGTAATTTTTACATTATTCAGAATGGCTTTTATAGAGTACTGCTGTCTTGGTATGAAGTTGGCACTATGAACATTGTTGATATACATGCATGCTAGACCTTTTGTTAATTTCTATTTTATGTTGACATGTTATTGGAAGGAGATATTCTCGATGTAAACAGACACCTTCTGTGCTGCAGCCTCTCCTTGTGTCCTAACAGGGTAACGGTCCTGCGTGATGGCTGCGGGGGCCTGGAGCTGGCTGCAAGTGGTCAAATGAAAGAGTTAATGTGGCCCATTTCTCTGTGCCAATTCTATGTACCCAACTAGTGCTGGTACCAGATGTACCAGAGTGTCATTTAATTTACTAAGGCAGGCTTTTTTTTTTTTTTCTTAAGTTTTTATGGTATGTACAGGTGACACTAAAGTCTGGTTTGGTTTTGTTTTGTTTCTGTTAGATTCCATTCTCCAAATTCTTTCTCTCCAGTCGGGGAAGAGTCCAGGATCACCAGCATCCTATCTGGTTAGACAAGGCAAGTTTTCTATAGACTTTATTTCCTTTAAGATTGTATTGTCATGATATAGATAATTTACAAATCCTTTAATGTTTGTGAATTTGAAATTGAAGGGCCTCTTCATGTTATAAGGTACTTATTCTTCTGTGCTTGTCTTTGCATTTAAATTAACCTACTTTGTGATAGCAATGTCAGTTTATTTCAAAGGAGCTCCAAAAATATTTTTAAGAGATCTATATAACCAAGAAACAACTCACAACTCACTTGGCTTTTTGTAAAAACAAAAAAGGTTTTGGGGTTGGGGTTTTTTTTTTTTTTTTAGGAATGATCAAAGTGACTAAGAAATCTAAAATGCTGGTTGGCACAGTGCTGCCAAAAATAATAAAAGTAAGTATCATAAACTTTCTTCCTGACAGAAAACTGTCGGGGATATCATATCATGAAATTTTATTTGAGCATGTACTGTATCAGTGACCTTGAAGGTGAGCAGTAAACTGATGCATTTATAGGGTCTTTTTTAGTTGGTTTTTTTTTTTTCGGGCTTTCTAGTCTAAGTCTTAAGTAAATGTGTAGAGTATTTTTTATTTCATTTCTGCAAGTAGGTAGACTAACTCACTGATTCACAGGAGGAGACGTGTTGGAAAAAAAATTGTTTCTGTATCTTTTTTTCCTTTTAAATTTCAGTGACCATCCTATATGTAATTAAGGGCAGCGTAATACCCAGTGAGTACCAAAAGGAAAAGTGTTAGAAATATATATGGGAAGAAAATAAAAGGCCCTTTATTTTAATCAGTGTTAGCCACCTGGAATGTGCATTCAGTTCCTGTCATAATGAAAAAAAAAATTAGGAAATATTTGAGGGCAATTCAGTGATTGGCAGCATGAAAATAATCTGTTTTAAAGCAGAAGTTGAGGCTGTAGAAAGCAAGTATGAATGATATGAAGAAGGTGGATCAACTAGAAGAAAGTTGTTGCTTTATGGAAGAAAGTTGTTATAAAAGGCCTATGTTTAAATACAGTTGCCAAAGAATTTATCAGGATTTGGAATACAGTCATTCAAAATTGTAAATGAAAACGTAAAGTTGTATATGGGGTGTTTAAAAATATTTATCAAGAGTTGAAGAGACAAACCAGTACTTGACCTAAGCATCCTCCACTAAATTTTCATTCCTTGTTATCTTCTGCTTAGTATTTCACAGTGAAAACAACGCACTTGCATATAAAATGAAGTGTAATTTTACACGTTTTTTAAAGAAACTTAAAAATAGGGGAAGTGGTGTGAAGGCAGTTAAAGAAATCTTGACAAAATGTCTTGGTCCCTCATGGTGCTGCTACTGTGTATTTTCCCAGGAACCAGGAAAGGCCTTGTTAAACAGCAATAAAAAAAGTTAGGAAACAGCCAATGTATCTAGGTCTTGCCAAGAAATAGATTCTTCAAAGCAGAGTTTAGGCGACTCCCGTAGTCACCTGTAACAGTATGCACTAGGAAGATGGAGCTTTAAAAACTCTCCAGGCTCTGCAAGCCAAGGGGCTGATTGTAGAGCTGGCTTCTGGGGAAAGAGGTAGCATTTAAAACATTAGAATGATCTGAGAGGGGTGTCGGTGCATTTAATTTCTTTAGCCTTGTTCTATTTTTATTTAGTGTACATTTGCAATATGTTTAGCCTCAGTCTACGATTATTCAACTTTATCTGATGCATCCTAGGTATTATTTTCCTGCATGTACAGCAGTCCTTAAAATCATGGGTGCAGCTCAGACCTGCACTTGCAGCAGCTGGAGTTTAATAGGTGGCCTGCCGCTGGTGACCCAGCTTGCTCTGAGAACTGCTAACACAGGAGTCTCTGAGAGGTGATTAGTGACATGTAAGAGCTGAGAGTGCTTTCAGGCAAGCCACAGGCTAATAGAAAACATGCCTGATCCCCCAAAATTTTCATGGAATTTATTAGTTAGAATAATTTTGTTGTTTTTTGTTTAAAATTTGAGTAGTGGTAGGGGAGAACATTAGGGGAAAGGAATAAGGAATGTTCTTGTATTTAAGAACAGTATTCAAGTTGGGTAACAGTGGCTAAGATGCTTGCCTTAATGTAAAACTCAGTAACAGTTTCATGCATTTTAAAATGTCTAGTTTGGTGCACTTTCACGCTATACCAGGTATTCGACTTGATCTAGAATGAAAGTCCTCCTTTGTCCTTAATTACATTCTGTTTGTGTTTCCTGCTCACAAAAGAATTGTAAGAGACTGAAAATGTGCTTCTACACCCAGTTGTGATGAAACTGGCCATACACAAACCTCAAAGGATACAAATTGTACTGTTGCTTTAGGCTCAGGGCCCTTTTTGATAAAGGGTCCAATGCAGCGGTAGAAAGGCAAATGTGAAGGAGTTTCCCTCTGGGGTCTGCATTGAAAATATGGTATTGAAATGTTCAAGCCTTAAGAAATGCTGCTGTATTTTGAACAAATACCAGTTTAAAGTAGATGGCCATGAATTGTTTGTAAAACATGGAACTGGTAGATACAACTGTGATTGATTATAATACTATATAAATACTGTTCTAATGTATGTACCTTTCTAATTAGATTAGTACCCTTGGATTCACAATCGGAGATAAAATAGATGGTCCGTTCCAGCTGGAGATTGATTTTATTGGCCTGCTGAATGATAGAGCTCATACAGAAGAATTTGCCTATGAAACATATGAAAAGATCTAAGTTGGGGTGGTGTCTTTTGGGACAGTTTTCAGATGCTTGGTTCACTTTTACAACACTTCTTAATGTGTAGCTTAAAACAAATTGAAGATTCCATGTAAATATTAAAGAGAGGCGCATGAAGCATTGGCTGTAGTAATCTGACTAGAGTGACAACCCTGGCATCTTCGAGCTGCCAAATACAGAATCTGGGAGAGACTGGACATACATGGACTGGAACACAACCTGAGGAGAGTCGGGATGCACTCTTACAAAGTAGTAACTAACTGGTGACTGGCTTAGTTTTGGCTTCTTTACAGAAATAAAAGTATTTAATGAGCTTGGTGTAGTTCTTTTTTGTACAACAATTTCATGGTTTGTAGACAGTTGTAAAACACCTGCATCCACTGGTTTTAAACTGGAAAAAGTATGATGAGAATTAATACCCTGAGGAATGGTGCTTAAGTGTGACTCAGCTGCTGAAATTTACAAAGAGCAGCACCAGAAGTGGAAAAGGTAGAATTATTTTCAACCTTTAGTTTTGGCTCCTCTGAAGAGCTAAAAAAAGAAAAAGCTGCCACTGCCAAGATTGAAATAGTAGCTGTGCAGTGGGCTTGGCTTTTAGTTTAGAGCTGTTGATGGTAGTCCTACAGCTTTATAGAGTGTAGGGTGTTGAACAGAAGTAGTAATGCTCCAAGGGGGGGCTGGGGGGAAACCCCCATTGCTGTCTGCTCCCTGAGGAGGTAGAGCTCAGCTTGATCAGCTGGATCATTACAGGGCAGATCTCTGCTGTGTGCAATTACCTTAACTCAGCTGTACTGGAAGAAGTCACAGCCTCAGCTGGTGGCAGAGAAGCTCAATACCTCCCTTTTTCCAAGAAGTCTGTTTTTTGGTAATTTAAGAAACACTTTAAAGAACAAATACTGAATGGTTTTGTTTCAGCTGTCACAAATTTCATCTAATCAAAGCACTGACCTTTGCTGCAGTGACCTTGTTTAAGTGTGCTTTACAAATATTAAATGTTCCTGTATTTTGTGGAAGAGGCTACAATAAAGCAAGCTGAAGCAGTGCCTTATACTATCATTTTCCTCTTGCGCATTATTAAATAGCTTAAGAGCAAAAGAGGGGTGATGGCTACTGTTTCTAGAGATGCAGGAACAAATAGGCTTTCATAGAGGGGTAGGCAGGCTAATTGGCAAGGAAAAATCATAAAAAAAAGACACAGAATAGTAAATACAAGTGTGAACAAAACTTGCTACACAAAGGATGAAGTTATACATAATACACTAGATGAGATAACCAGTCATAAATAGGGCGTATACAAAATATTTATTCCCCCATTAAGTTTGTAAAAAAGAATTGCTTATTCTTGACACTTCAGCATATATGTATGATAGGACACTAAATTCACTCAAACAATTATTTGCTCAAAATTCTAGCTGAGCCTACAACTACTAAATTACCTTTCCAGCTCCATCCATAGTAAATCCAGAAAGATTTTCTATGCATTTTTTTAAAGTAACAATAACAACAGCTTTTAAATCTCAAGGTATTAAATGCACCTCAACACTACTGTAAGCTCTTTTAAGCATCATAGAGATGAAAAGCATAAGAATTTTGTTAACATCTGCTATTTACCATAGAAAGGAATAAAACAACCTTAACTGTTCAAAGCATCCAGCTGGTAATTTGTAAAGCCACTTTTCAGTTGTGACTTTTTAAAAATACAGTATTTTACAATATATTTTGCTGTAAGCTTTTATTTTTCAAGAGAGCTTGCATATTTTTTCTTCTCTTGGAACTTCCCTGTTATTTCACAGGCATGCAATTAGAAATGCTGAATAAGTGCTGAAACTGTTTTTACAGAATTAAGGATTGTCTGGAGGACAGGGCAAGCAGACATCTCCAACTCCTGTAATTTACCAGTGGAACATTTTGAAGTTTGCTACCCAGAGTGTCCATCCTAGGGGGTAACAAATGCATTCTAGTGGAGAAGTCTGTCCGAAGTTGCAAGGCGGCTTCTTGAGCATCGTTTTTCCACTTACATTTTCTCCTTTAACATCATTTAGTTAAATGAGTTAGTTAAATGAAAACACTAATAAGCTACTAGAGATAGTTCTAAGCTCCTAAAAGTTCAGAACTCTCATCTTGTCAGGGAAGTTGATCACTAAAACATTACGCTTGGATGCATTGTAAGGTCTCATTCAATGCTCTCTGGATTCCACTAGCTAATAGCAACCTGAAGCATACACAGATAGCACAAATATTTACAAGACAGGAACAATATTTACAGTGGTTTCTTATATATTTCTTATTCCTCCTAATCCACAGATAGTCCTCTACGGTTTCCGAGAGCCTGAGCCTTTTTCTTTTTTCTCTCTTGCTCATGTTTCTCACGCCTTTCTTCCCTGAAGGGGAAAAGGAAGAGACACAGACCATATCAAGTTATATTAAAGGTAGACACAAAAGCAACCAAAGGAATCCAAAGCTGACCAAGGCTTAACATCAGTTTAACTGGTGTGCTGCATTTGGCATGGGCAGAGAGAACAGTACCATTTCGGATTCAATCCAAACATTCAGGCAAATAATTCTGCTTAGACATACAGGTCTAACATTCAAGGTAACATGTCACTATTCACAGCTTCTTCCAAGGTGAAGGTAAATCTGCAAACACTAGAACTGATAGCTTTCACAGAATACAAGTCTATTGGATTCAGAGCTGCCCTCTTTGTTGGCCCACCAGATACTAGACAGACTATTGGAGGCAAAAATTGCTTTTATATTCAAGTATTCTTTCCTGAAATGCATATTTAAATCCTAAAAAGACAAATGAGTCATCATATTATTTTAAATAACACTATTCATAAAAAACTAGTGGTATACTAACCTTGTCTGGAGATGCGGCTGTTTGTAACCTTTCTTATGTGAAGAGATATTGCTACTTACAGACTTATTTAGGACAGTATTTTCTTTAAATTCTCCCCAAGGTTTTAGTCGTCCTATAATTTAGGGGCAAAAAGAGAGACTAATTAATTATTAGTTTAGTAATTGTGTGCTTAACTTCTTTTCATGAATTTTATAGTAGCTAGCCCGTGTTTTGCTGGTTGACTTTAAGGTAAAAATGCATCTTTAGCTGTATTACCAGTTTCACCAGCCCATTCCCAACAAGTAGTTTTTCTGTAAGTAATAACAGGTGACTGTACTTATAAGTAACACTCAACACACAAAGTTCAGCTTCTCACACAACAGTGCACTTTTTAAAGAAAATAAAAATAAGCCTCACTGTGTAAGGAATATCTCATATTTCCTGTACATACATGTATTCAGTGGAACATGGGGATGTTTATTATTATATTATGGGCTTTTGGTCATAAAGATTTATTCTTCAGTAGGGAGGCTTTTAAAGCATATATTATACAGAAATTTAGCAATCAGTCAGTCCACAGACTGTGGGACTACCGAGAGAAAGGGAAAGGGACAGGAAAAGAGGCTGAAAACTTTGCTATCATAGTTTGTATCAATGCCTCACTTCATGAGCAGTTGAGTGCAAAGGGGCACGACCAACACCGACTGCACAGATCACAGTACCTTTGTGTGGCTGATACTGAAGGGGCCTTGAGAGACTTGCTTTGAGGTCAAATGTCTTCTTTGTGCTTGTGGGTTCTGTAGAGTGAGCTGCAAACTTGAAGGGGGTGATAACTACAAAAGACATCAAGATGTCATACTTAATTACAGTAGCAAAAACATCACTGCACATAGTAAGTTGGAAAGTGCCTGTGAAGACCGCCTTACAACTATCAAGACCAAAGAGCCATTAAAAGCTACTGTCTGCTACCTCTACAGACAGAATTGCACAAACAGCTCACTTGAAATAGGGAGCTTTCAGGTCTGGAGAGAGCAAGAGTTATAGAGTATCAGCCCTTTTGCTCTGATTATGCTATGCAATAGCATATATAGCTCCATGAATTTTTCTAGTCCTTCAGAGCAAATTGTGTTTCCTAGTCTCTATGCTTAGTTGGAACCAAGTGAATTTTCACATCAAAAAAACCAACATTCTTCCAGAACACACCAGCTTCAGATGAGTAGTGGAACTTTTCTTTCCCCCTAAAAAACATCAATATTGTCATACAAGATGGGCAACTCTGGGTTCTTGAACTGTGCTAATGTAGAGCTGTGCTGGTGTAGAGATCATTAGTAATCAGAAGACTTCTACTGCTTCTCCCAGAGTTTTAGTTCCCGAGTTAAACAGGTTGCTGAGGCTGATAATACAGGTTGCCCTAAAACACCGCTAGAAGCCTGGTGCATGCCAATCCCGGAAGGAGAGTGAGACCTCTGAGAGGGCAGCAGGAACTCCTATCACCACAGACAGGATCTCCCTCTACCTGTTATATGAATCTTCTGCTACATAGTCCCTAAAGGTCTAGAAGATTTTCTATCCTCTTTTCTGTAGGTAGCTAGGTACCATATGTTTAAGTCTTAGCACCTAACCGTTTTAGTCAAAACACTGGAAGACAAAGGAAACAAAAGAAACTACTGCAGTTTCTAAAGAATCAGTCATAAATTAGAGAATGAAATTAAAACCTGGGTCTATATGACATTAGGTTATAAAAAAAGTATCTAATGATTGAATAAGATGAGTCTTGATGTGAAAAAGCCACATATTTACCATTCACTTTACCCTTTGACGCAGTCAGATCATTATTTCTTGCATTTCCCTTGCTGTTATGATGACTCATTAGGTTGCAGCTCTTTTGGTTGTCTGGTGTGCAGATGTCCTCCAAGTATGGAGACATTCTAGATGGAGTCTTGGTAAGAGAGCGTTTATGCTCATTATCTTTTGTGGCTTCCGAGAACCTGAAAATTATTAGAAACACGAAGACAAAGTTGGTCATTTACAAGGCGTGTAATGCAGCAGAATACAGAAGGTTCTGTGTTCTACTTTTCCTACAGGTACAAAGTTTTACTGTGTATAAGATGTTCACAGCTTATGTATAAACTGCACTAAAAATACCTTTGCTGGCAATTTTCAAGTTATGAGCCATCATCAACAGAAGTAAGTAATACTAGGAATTACAAAGAACTGACTTTCTTGTTATTCTGGAGAACAAAATTAACTTGGATGCAACAAGCCAGTGGATTTCTTCACTGACAGATATGATTTACTTTAGATTTGGATTCTGTAGTAAAACATTGTATATAAATATTGTTAATTTTAAAATTCAAATTAAGAAAAACTGAAAGAAAATTAACTAACAGAACTCTACAACACAAAGATCTACAAGAGGAAGAAGCTGGAAATTTTAGTCAAAACACGTAAGTTACCTGCATACCAAGACACACATGTGCTGTATGTATGTGCGTATATACACACGCTTTTGATGTATATGTGTGTGTATACATATATGTATGTATAATGAAAGAAAATTCAAAATCTTGCACAAAGTAATACCCTCATTGAAAAGGTAGAGAGTAAGCTGAAAGGCTGCAAGATATGGAAAGACAGTGAGTAAATGTTGAAGAAAGCAGTATTTTGAGGGCTAGCAAGTTTATGGATGAAGTGCAGCTTGCAAGATCCACCTCAGCACATCTTTGGACAAATGGAATGGAAGCAAATTCTACAAGTGTTGCTCTGGTTTATGTATTGCTAAGAATGAAGTAGGGCTGCAGTGAAGACAATAAAGATTAGCCAACAGGACACTAGAGGCAGAATGAATATTGTTTTCATTTGTTGTTATCTATTGAGATCAAAGATAGCATATTTAATGTAGAAAAAAAGCCAGTAAGATTATAAGCTTGATTTTACAAGGAACCTATATTCCTGACCTTTGAATAGCCAAAGAACTGCATTGAAAAGTCCCATAATTATTTATTAGATGTCGATATTAGAAGTTGCACTATCTGACTTAATAATAACAGCAATCCCACACACACTTTATTCAGGGACAAAAAAAGTCTCAGCAGCTATAATCTTGGCATGCAAAAATTGAGAAGTGAACGTTATCAGAGAAATGGGAAGTAATACAACCGAGACTTGAGATTAACTGGGTATTGTTAGCAGGGGGAGAAGGTTAAGGGTAAATTATAGAATGCCTAAATCTGAACTTCAGTCACTGTGGAAAGTTTAGTAAACTGAATAAAGTTGGAATTAGCACAATAGTTAGAAACCAACAAAGAAACAGTAAGAACAAGGACTTTCACTGAAAAGAAAGCTGGGCAAAAGGGCATTTATCAGTGGAGTATCATATGGACTGTCCTTCCGATTCCTTCTTTTAATTTTTTTTTTGTTCAAGACTTTAGAAAATTTAGTAATAAGCTGATAAAATTTACCAATAACAGAAGTTCATGAAATATTAACATAATAGAGAATTAGATTACTGTGTAGGAATAATGAAGTGCACGTGATGTTTTAAAAAGAGATGAGACGAGATTTAAACAGCATTGAGTATAAGCTCATTCATATAGCAATTCCTCATGACTTTCTAGTCTCAACTTTGTTCCCATCTGCAAGAAATAATCTGCTTATAGTAATCAATCACAAGATGAGCCCCTGCTGTGACACTGGGGGGG
>JANZLQ010000032.1:19533036-19561335 GCA_026212715.1 Elanus axillaris
TGGTAAGAAAGGACCCAAAAAACCCACAAATGATGAGTCCATTGTGAGACTCACCTGGAATACTGCATAGAGTTCTGGTTAAGTAAGCTCAGGATAAATTATTTCAGGTATAACAGAGACTATTAGGTTGCCTGACAAAATGGAAAACCTGATACAGTAAGAGAAGAAAAATGATGTGGCTTGGTTGGTTTAGCGAAATGAAAGCTGAAAGAGATGCAAGATTCCTCCACCAACAGACATCAAAATGAAGAATCAAGATAGTTACAGCACAGTAAGGCTTAAATCAACCATAAAGCTAGGCTGAAAGTTAGTAATCAGAATTAGTCTCATGTAGTTTATGCTTGAAATATAAATAATGTAGTCAATTCAGTCAGCGTTGATTATTTCACGTGTATCTCACCCAATTGCTCACAGGTAGTTTTGGTTTGTCTTTTTACCTGACATTCATTTTGGTTGTTGAAAGGACAGAAGGATTAAACGAAGATTTCCTAGATAAAATACTCTGACTGGCAGCATTCAGACAACTGCGTGGTGAGTGCTGGAGGTTATTAGGAGTGCAGGTGGCGGAGAATCTGCCTCTTTCTGAATTTGGGCTGAATAAAAATGTTTTGCCACTGGGTTGTTTCTAGAGAAAAGCAAATCATGAGTTAGCACACTCTGCTAAAAAATTTATCAGAAAAGCAGCTAAGAGAAATGGAAAATACACAGTGCATACAGTCTTATCAGTTTTTCCCCTTTTTCCTTTAAAAGCATATTTTAAACATAAGTCCTTCTATAATTATTAAACTGATCTGAGAACACATACCTTGGAATTGTTACGTGGAGTGCCTTTTTCTGGTGCTCTTGAGTGATTCGATTTTTTCGCTAGCACCTGCCAAAAAGTAGTTTGTCTCAGGTATACATTGATACAATGTATGCCATAGAAAAGAAAAGTGTAGTGGTCAGGAGTTTCAGTGTTACTGTTTTTGATATGGCCATTGACACATTCATTCATGTATTCATTGATAAGTTATTGTCACTTTTCTAGGGTCTGCTGCACTCTGGAAGAGGCCCTATTAGCAGCTTTTACCCAAGCAAGTGTGAAATACATGAACTGAGAATGGGGGCCACTGAAACAATATATGTTGCATATATATTTAAAGGAGAGTCATATGCAGTCATTGGACAATGGTTCTTTAAGGCACAAAAAAGGAACTTGATATTTAAATCCCAGTCTTTGAAAAATAACCCAACCCCTTGGTTAAGTTCAACAGCAATTCAAACAATTGTAAACAAAAGCTCCAGGAGATCCTTCATAGAAGTAATTGTGACAGAATTATTTTTACTCAAAACTGACAAGTTATGTGTTGGTTCCTATAACTATAACCATGCACTGTTAATATATAAAAACTTATATAATTATACAAGTTGTATATGAATAACTATATATAACTAGTTATACAGGACTCCAGTTAAATTTCAGTGATCAGAACATTCCACTGCATGTACACATGACCAGCTACTTACTGCTCTAAAGAGACCCTACAGGGCTTTTACAGAGAGGCTCTGGAAATAAACGAATACGGGAACAATGGATATCTTCCTGTGTTACCCTTTACCTTGACTTCGCTGAGAGAACTGCTGCAGTTTTCAATCATTTTTTTTTTCCTCTCAATGTAGTCAGCAATAGATTCCATTTTCTTGAAGTGAGCCTCGTGCAACTTTTTAAAGTCTAAGAAGTTCCAAAAAATAAGAAGAGTCACATATCTGATAAGCTTCTAAAGAAGTTTACTACTTAATAGGAGAATCTTGCAACACCAACACCTATCATTATGGCCTCAAAGAAAATGTAACGTATCCCTCCAATTAAAGACTGTATGCATAGGTAACCAAACAGTACGAAATAGAATCTACTTCACCAGCTACACAGCTGGTTACCTGGTGCACGCTCTGGAGAATTATATAAACATAGAATGGTTTGGGTTGGAAAGGACCTTTAAAGATCACCTAGTCCAACCCCAAAATTCTGCAGTTCAAGAAAAAAAGAAATACTTCCAAATTTTAAATTAATTAATGTATTTTACGAAGTGATGAAAATGAGTTAATACGTAGTTATAGTTATACAGCACAACAGTAGTATTTATAAAGTAAAAACTAAACAAGCAGGAGTAATAGCATGTCTTCCTACTCCTTGTTGTTTTGAAAATCATGAATGCAAGTATTATAACCAAAAGACATCAAAGCATTCAATAAACCAGTTTTATAACATACATGCGAGTCATTTACTACTCTGAATTTACAAGTTGGAAGATACACCTTAAAATGTAACTTCTGGGAACATTTTTTGTTTGCTTGCTTTTCAAAGAGAGGATGTTCTCTTCTTCAAGTAGAAATAGAAATTTGAGTTGTAAAAAACTGTAAGTCAAGTCTCCCTTCACACACAAACAACACGTCTATTTCTAAAGATGGTAAGTTATCTTACTTGGTGTAGTAGCTTTCATTCCTGTTTTCCCAGACCTAGATGCACGGCCTACATACAAAGGGACCTTCCCTTCTGCACATCGAGCACCACCTGGTACAGTAAGATTAGGCAAAATCATTAGAACTTCTGGAAAATATTTTCATGCCATCACAATCTTTTTAAGAGTATTTGTTCCAAAACACACCTTATCTCCTCAAAGTGGGTTTAGGTTTTGAGAAATAAAAACACCAGCTGGAACAGGTGTATCCTAAGTCTCTCAAAAGCCTTTTAAAGTGTATGTCAATAACAGCATGTCTTGACAAACTACAAGCCCAGCATGAACCTTACAGTCACACTAGGTTATTCTCTTTTGATAGTAAAGTATTTCACAGGGGATGTTAACAAAAACCCTATACTTGTGGTAAGCAAAACAACTTTAAATTCATAGGTCTTGATCTTTTTGATGAGCTAGTGTTTTTTAAATGTTGATAACAAAGAAGAAATACCTTTTGGCCAGCTTTTCTGCCACTGCCTTATATACTTATACAGAGCCTAAGGTCTTTTTATCATCTCTGCTCTCAGGTATAGTATTAAAGTCATGTTCACATTTTAATGATTAAATTCATTAAAAAAAAAATCAGGTAAAGACTCCACATCAAGTTTAATATTTGCATATTGAAAGCAAACATTTGCTTTTTATTAATTCACATCTGCTTTAAAGTACACTTGGATGACCTTAATATATTGAAAGAAATCCTCGCTGGAAGCAAATAATGGGGGGGTTGTTGAAAATAATTGTTGAAAAAAATCAAGTTTTCAACAATAAATGCAGAGGTAGTATTTTTCTGTCACACAGTTCTTGCTGTCTGCAATTACTGAAAAAAAGAAAAACAAACCAAAAACCAGAAAGCAGTACAGGTACTTATAATTACATTTATATGAAAAGATGAGTACTGTGCCAACTGTCAGGATGAATGCCGCCTCAACTAAAGCATCCTCTACTTCTCTATTCTTTTGTTTTTAAAAGAAACTTCATTGAAGATCCTCATTTTCTAAATTAGTTTCAAAATCATAGATGACCTCCAATAAGAATGTCCTTGTAAAATCTATTGAACAGCAACAACATCCATAATACAGCCCAAGGACTACATACACTTATTCTAACGGGAACAAATAATAGTATGTATCTTATCTGACAGACACACAGTATCAATAAATTATCAGATTGGGCAAACTCATTTGTTCATGTCAGCTGCATGCACAAAGGAGCAGGGGAGAAATTAATTCGTATTTTCAGCAGCAGCATGTTTGAAGGTCTAAAAAAGCCACCAGATAGAAATATGATCTACTGTAATACATTCAGATATTGCTAGCCAGTTTAAACAAATTGTAAAGGATTCTGTGTGTATGTCCTTTTCTACTAATTTTACTCCTGGGAAGGAAATGACACCACCTATTCATCTGTAGGAAAAGAAAAATGAAGCATGAGGAAGGGAGCTCTCCTTTTTTTGCCGCTTTTTAAAGGAGCCAAGTAGCATCTCAGGGGTATTCCAAAAGGCACTAGTCCTAAACGAGGTGCAAGATTCAAATACACTGAGACCTTCAAGAACTCCTTCACTAAAAACATCATGTCCAGATTTATGAGGTCAAAGCCAGCAGAATTCCTACATTGCAGAATTCATGGGTTTGTGTTACAGTATGTTGAACAAACAAGTACACAAACTCAAACTAGACTTATTATTTCTGGTATTTCCAAATAAGGTACTGATCACCAGACATGCCACAAAAGTCTTTGCAGACACAATAAAATAACCAGAAGGTGCATTTTAAGTAGTACAAATTACTAAACTTCCTTTTTTGGAATTTTCTACTTACATTCACCTCCACTGCTTTTAGTGGAAGTCTTCTCTGGTTGTCCTTTCTGACCAGTACCCGTCCCCGGATTCTCAATAGCTGTCTTTTTAGTTACTTCTTCCTCATTTTGGAATATGTTCTGTCCCTTTTCAGGCTCACTCTGAGGCACTTCATTTTCTTTCATGTCAGAATCCTCCTGCAGTTTAAATATACTTCATTTAAACAGTTTGTTTCCAACTGGATACAAAGAAAGGCTATTGTTCTGAGAACAGTCAGTTCAACCAGTTAGTGCAACAGGCTGTCCGGAGAGGTTGTGTAGCCTCCATCCTTAGAGGTTTTCAATACCAGGTTAGATAAAACCTTAAGCATTGTAGTGTAACCTCATAGTTGACCTTGCTTTCATTAGGAGATTGAGCAAGAGACTTCCTGAAGTCCAACCTGAATTAACCTGTGAAATACCTACCTTGTTATTTCACAAACAGATCTATATTAGAAAGCTTTTACCTGCACAGCTCTAATATAAAATTGCCTTTGTTGACAAAAGTTAATTATTTGCAAGTAATAATAAATTCACTGGCTATGTTACTTTTTACTATTGTAGCTTTGGTTATTCTACAACACTAACAGACTAACACCCCTCATCTTCTCATTTCCCTCCTCTAAATCAGTAAGTCTTTCACACCATTTAGTTCACCCACTACTTGTATGCAATTCTAGAGAAAAATAATTCTACCCCAATCTCACCTTGAAACTTCCCCTCCCTCAGTCATAAAACCCATCAACAAAGAACCCACTGAGGGGTGGGAATTAAAAAACTGTGAGGTTTAGGCAATCACCCAATTTGTTATTTTTTTCTATATAAAGAAAGTGAAAACAGCCTATTTTAGATAAATTCTGAAACTAGTCCAATATTCAGAATACTATGATGAACTAGTGAAAGCAGTCTTACATGCAGATAAAGTGTTTGGAATTGTGTATTTCTTGGAGGACTTGAATTTATTCCCTTGAAGTAATGACTAACAAGTAATCTCTGTTCATTGTGGAGTAGCACATTGTCAAGATAGACAAAATCAGTGCTATGAAGTACAGAAGACCAGTACCACAATGCTTGCATATGAAATTCTTATACACACACATGGAGATAGATATATATATTAAAAAAATGTATACCACCTGCTAAATAGTGGTAGGAAAAAAAAAATAAATCGTGTTTAAGTTATGCTTGGGGAAGGAGGGGTGGCCAGCACACAAAACCAAGCAATGTAAATCACCTCTTTCTCATCAGAAAGCCCCGCATTTTCTCTGCTGGCATTAGTTTCCTCATTGGAGTTCCTCTTTTTTCTTGTTATTTTCTTTTTACTGCATCTTTTTGTAATAAAACACACTGAATCAGGCATGATTTTCTCCTGACTGTTCAGTTCATCCGATTCGATGGAAGCAGATGCACTTTTTTCAGAGTCCTGTAGCAGAAAAATACTATAATGTGTAACATATCTGACACAAACATAAATTAGATACTACAAAGAGACAGTTTCAATTTTATTATTGAAAAAAAGTTTTTCACATAGAGGAAAAACAGGAGCACTGGCAATATCTAGATTTCACTAAACATCATTGTTTGAAGACTTTAAAAAGAAGTCCTGCAGTTGTTTTACTATATGCAGTTTAATGAGATTATAAAAAACTAATACTTTATATTTGAAATCTGACTTGCATGATGCTGTGACCCTCCCAGATTTGCACATTTCTGTGGAATACTCTTCAGTAAAAAATCAGAGCCTCTCTCACGCTTGTTAAAATTAAAAATAAGCTGAAAAGAATTAGACCAGTTGCTCAAACCTTTAAAGAAGATTTTAAAGGAAAGACTTAAAAGGAGACATATTTTAGAAAAAACAGATACCAATTTACTTTCTATCAAAAATGCAAAAGGCATCATCATACCCAACAATTCAGCTTGCAGAAGAGAAAACTTTTTTAAAAAGTTAAGAAAACAACATATTAAGAGATGAATAAAGGAAACATCACAATTGTGTCACTTTCATTACAGCATCAGTGTAAGTAAATTTTAGTAGATGTAAAACACTTTCCGATGAGCGTCTAGTCCTTTTCATCTAGGCATGCAAAATGAATAAAATATTTTTATATTTGGTACTGACTAGTGTCTGGAGCTAAACAGGCAAGAATTAAGATTTGTTCAATGGAAATTAAATGTTAGTGTTTACAGAGAATAATTTTGTACTGATGATGAAAAATACATCGTTAATTTTGGCAGCCGAAAGGAAATCAGCTTTGGGTCATATAGGAGGCCACTTCAAAGCTAATATTAGCACTTCTGTTTCTATCAATACATTGGTGCATTAAACTAAAGACTCTATTAAGGAAAAAGTATTTTTATTACAGTTCACATCATGGTAAAAAAAACCAACCTTCAGTACATGCCCTGCTCTACTAGTTACAAAGCGAGGTCTATCTCTCTTAAAAAGAAAGGCTGATTAATCATCTATTACCATATTTTCATTTTCTTGTTTTGTTCCATGAAAGTGTTGCTTCAGTGCTTTCAACATTTTGTCTGCCTGGAGAGAAATCAAAACAACATATGAAGCAAATATTGCATTAAGTCATCAAACTAAAAAAACTGCATAAACACAGCTAGTGTCCTATAAATTGATCCAACAAACAAGCAGAATGTTTCCTGAATCCAATGGAACAACGCATGCCTAGAGCTTCATGCAAATCAGTTAAATTAGAGAAAGTGCTTAAGGCTGTAGATAAATACATAGTATGATCTCCACAGAGGCACAAATTTCCCTGACTAGGTTTATTCAGACCTGTCTATTTTTAAGGATGAATGGGACTGTTTCTAACTGCACTGTGTAGCTGAACAAGAATTAAAACTGTACCAAATTTCTGCAACGACTTCTGTCTTGGCCATACTACATGCAAAGTGTTCTTCTCATGCCTGGCATATATTCAACAGTAATAGCAATAAAATAACAGCAACAAAATTATGTCACTGATACTTTAGGCTATGAAAGACTCTTAAATACCTATTTGGAAAGGTCAGCATAAAATCAATCCTGAACTAGGAGTTTAAGAACAGAATAACCTAGGGCTAAAACCCCAAGCAGAAGTCTTATTTGGCCCTGTCAGGACAGCGAGTTCCTTTGTCCCCCTAAGTCGTGGATCTTCTTTCTTCTAAGGCCTTCTCTCACCGACAGTGCAGCAGCCTGACTGCTGCCGAGTGATTTACTGGCAGTGCCCACCAGGAGAGATCAGGCCACTGTCACAAATCTGTAGCTCAAGGCAAAAGAGATGAGTGCATGCTTAAATTTCTCGTTCTTAACCGCGGTAAACAAACACAGGCACTCCCTTCCCTCAAGGCACCCTGTTACTACCATTCTTCCGACTCAGACTCGTAAAAAAAAGCCAAAAAAAACCCCAACCCACCACTAAACCAACCCAAAACCGAAACCACAGCGACGGACATGTTCCCTACGCGACCCCCAGAGCCGGAGCCACTCTTCGGAGAGCGGGAGGGGAAACCCGGAGCTTCCCTCAGCCGCCCCTCGCCCGGCTCCCCGGCGCCGCTCCCTCCCAGCCGCGGCCACTACCCCCGCCTCACCCGGAGGTTGGCCTTCAGGCCGGCAGCCTTCGCGATCCGCTGGAGCTCGACATATTTCAGCGATTCGAGCTGCTGAGACGAAGAGAGCGACATAGCGGCAGCGCCTACCAGCCACCTCACCGCCACCAACCGCCACACCTCGAATCTCGCGCTCAACCGACGCACACCCGTCCCCGCCCCCGCCGTTCGAATGCGCTCGCCGCGCCAGGCTATTGGCTGGACGAGGCAAAGGGGCCGGGCCTAGAGGGGGTGGGGGCACGGAAACCACCAATGGCGGCGCGGCCGCCGAGGCGTGCTTTTTTTCAAACGCCATAGGCGCCCCTGGCTGGGGAAAGCCCTGCCCTCTCCTGCTTGATTGGGCGACGGAAAGACTCGGTGCGGCCCACTTCCCAATAGTCTCGGGCGATGGCTGACGGACCCACCCATTACCCAATGGAGAGGCAGATATGCGAAGCGCGCACTAACTGTGAGGCCGGGCAGGCGGGTGCCGCGGTGGGAAGCGGGGCGGGAGAAAATGGCGCTGCTTATGCAGCTGCAGGAGCTCTTCCAGGACAGGCAGCCCAGCGGGGTCATCGCTGTGGAGAGGCCGCCTTCCCCCGCCGGTCCCGCGTGGGTCTTACGGTCGCCGCCTTCCTCGCCGCCGGCTTCGCCACCCCGGTGTCAGGGGCCGCTGCCGAAGGACTGCGCCGTCTTCCAGTGCCGCAGCTGCTGGGCGGTGCTGGGGGATTCGCTGCACCTCTGCGCGCAGGAGGACGGGCGGCTCAACTTCCTCGTCTGCTTCAGTCAGTGCCCGCCTGGAGGCCCCGGGGACGGGGGTGTGCCCGGCCCCGTCCGCCTCTGAGGCCGCGGGGTGTGAGGGGGCGGCCGCGCTGAGGCCGGTGCGGGCCGAGGCGAGGGGGTGCCGGGGGTTCAGCGACTCTCTCTTTCTCCTCAGAAGTCACAAACGACGTGGTCTGGGAGGATTCGCTCCTGATCGGCCTGGAGGGAGCTCTCCTGGGGTGGTGCGTAGCTCGCCTCGTTCTTGCTTTTCGCATGGGATCAGCCGCCACGGTAAAGGGCGGGGGGGGCAGGAGGGGCCTCTGCAAAGCCGGGAGCCAGGAGCTCCTCCGGCTTTTGTGCGCCGGGGCTTCTGACGGGCTCGGTAAACTCCCGAGTGCTTTTTGTACCCGTCCTTCGTCATTTCGGATGGAGAAACCGTTGGCAGGTAGGCAGGCAGCTTTCGTTTTTGTCAAAATCCAAAGTTTTGGTGCTCTCGCCTTTGATGGTGAAGAGGAACTTTTGAGTTACGCAGCGAAAGGCAGCCTAACCTTCAGGTCTCTTCTGCGTCTTTCTTAAAAGGTCTATTACCTAAATAAAACCATCTCTTTTTGTTTTGTGGTTTTGTTTTTTTTTTTAATACTGAAAATAATAACTCCTGCTGCTCTATTCACAAGCCTCCAATTAGCAACAGGTTTTGGTAACTCTGAGATTGGTCTGCTGGGAGTGATGTAAATACCAGCTGAAGACTTACAAAATTAGTAGTTTGTTTAAAATATGTTTAAAGGCTATTTTGCAAACTATAAGGGCTGGGATCTTCAGCCCTTATTTGCCCGTTTTTTCCCCACCCTCTCTCAGCATGAAGCAATAATCTGTTTTATCAGGAAGAAATTAAACATCTATGACATGGCACAGACATTGTTTTGCCAGTTAAATTGTGTTTAAGTAGTATAGCCTAAACCACTCTGTGATAAGAGATGCATTTTCTTCCTTAATTGCAACTTCACTTACTACAGAGAATATTTTTTGCACAGCATGTCCAACTTTTTCTGTTAATGTTCTCTTTGTATGAATTACTTTTTTAAGCAGAAGGCATTGTTATATCTTTTGCTGTCCTGACAGAATCAAAGACTTGATGTCCTCTGACAAGCATGCAGTATTTGTGGCTTCAGAAACTTCTGTTTAATAGTATTTTTTGCCTTCCTTGTTTTAGTGCTTACAATGCATTATCCTGTCGGTTATGTGGCTTGACTGTGGGCTTCATTCTTTATTCTGCCTCCAAGGACCTGGCCTATCTCCGAGGCTTCTTCTGTTTCTTCAAGGACAGGATCCTCTGGTGAGTATACAGTAGTCTTACAGTTAGTGATTTCACAGGAATTTCTAAGTTGTACACCCTGTTTTAATAACTAATCTACTGTAACAAAAGCGGCTTTACTTTTGACTGAGCACATTGGTGTGGGATCTTAATATCCTCTACGCTTAAATTGTTCGTGTCGGCATGACTCCATTTGATTTGCCTTGTGCTTCTCAAGTGTTCTTGTGTAATGTCAAGGTTTAAATTTAGTTGTTTGCAATACTGAAATCTCCTTCAGTTCCAGATTCGCTTAGCTAATATAAGGTATCAAAGTAGTTCCGTGATAGATTGAGGACTTGACTACAGAAACTGTAAATTAGTTATAGCTGGTGATGAGAGTATCTTATGATTTCAAAGTAAATTTGTTATGTTTTTAATATTTTCATAATGTATTGACTACCCTGGCAACAACTTTTTATCTGCTTTAAAATCGTCTTAAATAATCTGTCTAAACAATGAATGCAACTATGGGGTTTTTAACTGTTTTCCTTGTGTTTTTTTTCCTTTCCCCTTTTGTTTTCCAGTTATCTCTTAAAAAACCAAATGATAATAGAAGCTTCTAAGGTGAATTTTCCTACTGTGACCTTAAAGAAACAACTGCAGGAAGTAAGGTTTCTACATTAATTTGTACAGAAAATATTTTAAAAATGCTGATGTTTTTGGATATTAGTCCAAAAATATTAATACAATTACTGGGTTTTTTTAAGTGCATAGGGTGGAGAAAATACTGACTTATAGTAAGTACAGTGACTGACTTAAATGCATGGGACCTGCAAAACATTTTCTAGAACCACTTATCTGCAAAACATATCCAGTTCTAGCTCATTTTCTGACAAAAGTGTGTTATCCTTTTATCTCTACACTTTGAAAAGAAAAAAAAACAAGAATCATTTAGACAGACTTCACCTCAGTATTACTACTTGTGTTGACCCTAGAATTGATAAGCCACTGTTGAAGAATTTAAAAAATAACAATTTGTTAATTTGAAAGGGATTCTAGCGCAGTTGTATTTAAGGCTACGTAAGCTCAACACAGCATGGCAGTATTTACTTGTAATTTCAGAGACAACAGTAGAACCTTGTTCCTGGTTTTGGTGTTTAAATCGGATGTTTTCTGTAACTTGGTTAGTTGTTAACTTGGTTAGTTGTCTGTCCGGTAGCTCAAAGTAACTGTGTGTAGGAGACAGCAGTGTATCCAGTCTTTATGTGCCTGCTTGTTCCTTACTTTTTCTTCTTTTTTAGTTTCTGTTCTAAGCATGGAAATGGGCCTGTGAGATTTTTTAAGTTTTGTCCTCTTTAAAGTCATCTTCCAGTGTCTTGCCATAAGATCAGAGTGCTTTTATAGGTCAGGTGAGGCTAAAATGCAAAAATCTTATCCAGGCAAGACTTCTGAAGTTGAGACACATTTTTCTGAAGTCAAAAAAAATGGTAGTACTTCATTGCAAGCACACATTATGTGACCGTGGAGAGTTTGTTTGTTGACTAGAACAAATGCAAGAATCTGGTCTTTGTTTTTTGAGACAAACGGTCAGCGGGATTTTATTCTTGTGCTTTAGACCCCAGACTCTGGAAATGGCATTTTTGAGGGACCGTCCACATATATTGCTAAGCTAATGGTGAAACAGTCTGTCCAGGTGTTGTCAAAGGTGGTCTCTGGCTGTGTAAAAACTTGTAATGAGTTAACTAGGAAAGATTGGATTGATCATAGTAAGGCTCCAGCAACTGTCTCCTTAAGTAGAGTATTTCCATACTTCTCTGAAAGGGGTTATGCAGGCACACATTCATCTGTCTCTTCTTTGTAGCTCAGGCCTCTGATTCAGGTGCCAGTTTTGGCTGTACTAGACATGCAGTCTAGAGATTAAAGCCCGGTAAATTTTCCATCTTGAAAGTCAGCTGCTCTTCAGCCAGTGAAAGTGGGGTGCAGATCATTCAGAGATGTCAGGACATCTTTCTCTAGTTTTAATGCTCTTATTTCTCTTTTTTTCTAGGTGAAAGAAAAGCTTGTGAAGGCCCACATCCGCATAGAATTGCTGATGAAAAAGCTGGAGGAACTGGAACAAAATAATAATGTGGCAGAAAGGCAGAGCTCTACATCAGATGCAGATGGCCTACTGCCAAAATATGCAATAGTCAGAGTCAACTAATAATATGCCATTTTCAAAAACTAATGGAGTTGTTCCTGCATCTGTGCTGAACTTGTTCATTGTGATGAAACAATGCACCAGAACAGGTTTGAGTGTTGGTCTGTCACTTTTACCTCTGCCTGGAAAGAACCAGTGCTTAAGTGGTGCAGCACATTGCTCTCTGGGATGGTATAACTATGACTTTGATTCTCTCTAGTGACTTCAGGGGGAAAAACAGCCTTTGAAATACTAAAATCAGGTTTCTGGAACCGTACAAAACGTACTAACAAGATGATATTCAAGAGGAGCTATTATAAACATTCTTAGAGAGATCTAAAGTTCTTGTCCTACCTTTTCATATGGATATAGTGTTAATGGCAGCTAGCTGTTGGTCAAGTGGCTCATTAGCTGCATCTGGCATGTGAGGCACTGCTAAATGGCCTCCTGATTACTTCTTTTAGATTTGCTTGTGTGTGGCCTGCAAAATGAGCAAGCTAGCATGTCATAGAAGCTGCACAGTGTGCATGCATCTGGGTAGCACCATGCTGGCTGGAGCACAAGGTTTTGGATTTCAAATTTGGGCACAACCCATGTGCCAGCCAAGTCCTCTGGAAGTGCAGCCCCATGACTGCACAGGACTGGGTCAGGTGCTGGCAGCTCTGTGAAGCTTAGGCTGTGAACAACTGCCTTTAACGGATTTGAGCCTTTCTTTCAGGGGCTGAAGCTGCAAAACCAAGGAGCAGTCTTCTGCTCAGTCATGGGAACACTGCTTTGCTTAAGTTGTGATGATCTGCTTGCTGCCTTCACTTGGCCAATCAAGATGTTTCATTAAAAAAATACCTAATAGGTACTCGTTGGCATTTCTGTTTTGAATAGGTTCCGCTGCTTTCCAAACATCTAGAAAGTAATTTGATGGAAAAGAAAGAATACTACTTGTCCCTTGTTATTGGGATAGAATATCCCTAATTCTTCTTAGTTTGAAGATTAAGGGTCCTTTACCTTTCCCTTTTGTTGCCTAAAGGGCTGATGTTTTAAAACTTCTATAAAGTTTAGTAGTTGTCTGGAGAGGGTTGTATTTACTTGATCAACTTAATTCCAGTGATGCAATTTGCCATTCTCTTACTTCCATATATGATGAGCAGATTGCACTCCCCGTTGCTGCTGATGCCAGTCTCCGTGTATTTCATGGTTTTAATTGTTTTAGTTGTAAATTAACTCTTGTAATGGGCTTGGAGCAGAAGGGACAAAATTCACTGCAAGCCACTTTCAAGAGGCTTTATTTAGGTGGGTAGCTGGTACTTGTACTACTGCTACTGTTCACTGCGCTGCTTTTTGATTGAGAGTTCTGGGTTGTCTCAGTCCATTCCGATTAAGGAGTATCAACAGCCATTCTGCAGGGATAGGAGGGACTCTCTCTGTTAAATTCTAATATTATATGAATTATTTTTATTGTTTTACAAATTTGACAGGCAGAAGTGCAGTAACTACCTGAAGTAAATGTTATGCTGTTTTAAGATCTGTTTCATTGCCTGTAATGGTAAATGTTATCTTTTCTAAAATGAGCTCTATCCTGAACCTGTAACTGTAAGGTTGTTAACAGTTGTCACTATATGCATGTAAAGTTTGGATTTGCTATATTTGATTAAAAACTTTTTTCTTAATAATGAAATACAGTTGTGTTGTGGAGTCATTTCTGCATTATGTTTAAGGGCCCGTTGGTCTTTAACTGGGGTCTTGCGCAAGTATCTTCCATCTCGGGTAAATGTTTTCCATTGTATAACTTCACTTTTGTATTACTTTCTAAGGGACAGCCTTGTTGTTTCATCAGTCTAAGAAACATGGCTGATATGGGACTACTCGCTTTTGCCCTTTCTTTCTGGTTTCTGCACAGAGACTTTCTTGCTATATGGTTTACAACTGTGCTGTGTATAATAGTGCTAAATTGTCTTGCTTCATTTAGCTTTCTATCCCTAACAGGAAAAAGAAAGCTGTCAGTTACATATTTTTTTATATATTATCTTTATGGTTGTAAAGAATAAACTTCTTAAATAAAACCAAAGCTGAAATTCAGAAATATATGCTGTGCAGATAACTGGTAATAAGTGAGTCACAAGCCCCCTTTTTTTTCCTTAGATTATGTTTAGAGAAAAAAATCAGTTTATCTTGCTTGGGTCTGGGTTCATGATGAAGCATTAAATTACTGGTTCCTTGCATTACATTATTTAGCATGAATTTAAACAAATATTGAGTATGTGCTAAACAATAGCTGGTAATTTTTTTAACTACATTTCTCTGATCTTGGAACTGGGAGGCCCTCCACTCTTTTAAGTCAAGCTGTTGTCATTTGTGGCTGTTTGTCAAATGATGTGTTTTCTTGGCACAGACTATTGCCTGATGTACCTGCTGACACAGCAATACAGTGTTCTAAGTAAATTCTGGTTTAAGAAGCAAGCCACATAAAATAAATGCTTTATCTTCAGTGGTTTGAGATGAACATTTACCACGACACCGAGATACCAGCTTAAACCTATGGCTGTGTTTTGATAAAATGATGCTTATAAACTTTTATTCCTGAAAGCTTCAGTGTTTGAACCCAGAGCCTGTCCCAAACTCAAATTCCTCTTAATCTACAGCTGATCAGTGAACACTGGGTTTTTTTTCTTACTCTAGTGTAGAACCTCATCTTCTCTAACTGGGTATCTTGAGAGATGTGTTCTAGCTTTAAGTGCAGCCTGGGCCAGTCTGGCATAGGAGGGATGGATTCTCTATTTAAATGAAGACCAGCCACTTAGAAAGCAAATCTCAAGGTCAGGCCTTCGTATGTTAGCTAACCAGCAGCTGTCTTCTCTGGAATCTAAAGACAAAAACAACTAGAAAATGAAACAATTAAGGTGGCTGAACAGGCTACTGAAGTAACAGTCACACTGTGAATCTTCTATAAGCTAGCGTAAGGATTAGCAATCCATAACCCGTTTTGCACATGAGCTGGTGTCATGCTGCTGCATTACAGCACTCCCCAAAACTGCTTTCAGCAGCAACTGCAAGGGAAGTTGTGCCTCCCTGCAGGTTGTGACATGCCAACCACAAAAGGAATGTTTCAGAAATGTAGTTGCCAAAGCAGTACGCAATTCACATATACAAAACAGTTTTCTCAGGGGCTTATTACTTTTAGGCAATCTATACAAGCAAGAGAGCTTTCTGCTACCAGCTAAAACAACCCTTGAGGCTTTTATCTGATAAACTGCCCATCTTGGTATGAGCGGAGTAACAATTTTTCTTTAGTTGCCTTCCACGAAGTCAGAGGCTCTTGTGCCTGAAGTCTGCCAGAACAGCTGGACCCAAAGCATATAGCCAGCATATGTTAGTTTAGCTGAAATTGTGAAGTTTTGACAGAGGTACACAAAGTATGAACACACTACTTATATAATAGTATAGTTATAAAGTAGTATAGTATAGTTTAGTTAGGTTGGTTAATTTGTCTTCTGAACAAATGACACACCCAGTTTTAGTGCATTCTCAGCCTGTGCTGCTTTATTGCTAAAAAAATTTGTATACAGGTGCAGAGTTTCCAAGTTCATTTTTAAACAGTTCCTCTTTACAGTGTCAAAAGAATAAAATCTTATCTTGAAATCCTCAAAGATGCATAGATATAAAAGCAAGCTGCCTTTTGGAAAAACATCAGAATTTGCAGGGAGACATTCTTGCACTGTTACCATGTAAAACATATGCACAATGGGAGTACATAGTTCCTAGTGACACCAATAATTTCCTCCGCTAATCCATCTGAGCACACCAATCCATCTGAGCACGCCATCAGAAGTTCAGCATAAGAAGTATTTTCTAGCCTGTTTTTTAAGTACTAAGGTAATTTTTAATAATCTATAACTAATTTCTCCTTTGCTGATATATCATACTCTTCAAAAGGAGGGTGTCTTCACTGACATCCTGAAGTAGCTTATTCCCCAGGTTTTATATTGAAGGCAATAAGCATTAACAAAGGATACAATTGCTTACTCATCACACAAAAGAAAATATATTTAACAGGTTTTAAAACGATTCGAAGTGTTCTGAAGAATACCCACTAAGAATTTAGTGACCATGGTTAACCACTGGGCTAAACTTATTTTACAAATTCCCTTTTTGCTTGAAGAAGTTGGCTCAAAGGATTTCATTTAGTCTAACTTCTGATACCATAAAATAGTTATCTTCTCTTATAGTATTTCTATCTTCATTTGGCAATTCTTGTATATCTAGAAAGAGCATTCATGAGAAAAATGCAACCCCCATTTAAATGCAAATCACGGTGCTTCATGGATGGTTGGCTATGAACTATGAACAGGAGTTAACTTGACACACAATTTCTTCTGCCAAGATGCTTCCTCTTTCTATTTAAGAGAGAGGACTGAGCCTCTGTACATGGAGAAGTGTTCTGCACAAGTTAAGCCCACCTACAAAATTAAGGTAAGCTAGAAGTATGGAATTCTGCAGTAACAAGCTAGTATTCTACATGTTTGAATACAAGTTTAAACTTGGAAAAGTATTAGTGATGTAGGCTATGCCACATGTTCTATGTTATTTTCAAACTACCAGCAGAAATTCACTGCATTATCCACTAAAAGACTTGGGAAATATTACAGAGAACACACTAAAAGTTTACAGAAAGATGGCACGCAAATTCCCTTTTATTAAACGAGTGAAATAAAGAAAAAAAGACCATTGCAACTTGTGTTGCAGAAGATAAAGACCTTCAGTGATCAAATCTCATTTTCTGTTTTTAAAAATCTCTTTAAAGAACTTAAAAAATATACAAGATTACCAGTATTTTCAGGTTCATTCCTGCAGGTGCCATTATTGCTGGCTGGTACCAGTATGCTTCAGTACAGCTGCCTATGTGGCTAGAGAGTTACCTGAAAATACTGTCTATTAAAAAGCTATTCAACACCTGAAATATATGTACTGTGCTTATTAATTTCAGTCTTCTCCAAATAATTTCTCTCACCACACCCAAGCTTATTAGCTACTGTCTGGCAAATACTACACTCAATTTGAGACTGTGGTTTCTGTTACTTGTTTTTTTGTGTTGTTGTTGTGTTTTTTTTTCCATCAGTTGCTCCCCCCTGCACCTTGTAAGAAACTCTGCACCCTTTTCCTTGCTACAGCTGCAGCAGGTGAGAAACCTCATCTCGCCCCTAAACATGCTTAGTTCATGCCCTGCTTTTTACATGCTCAGGGCACTAATATGAACCAGACAAGGTTATAAAGGCGAGTTCTGCTGATTCTGGTTCCTGATTTACAGTTTTGGTGCCATGCTTCTGTCCCTATCTATACATTCTGCCCCTTTCTCTACAGAGGCAGCACATTCTCTAAAAAAACCAAAATTTGAGAATCAAAGCAGGAAGTTCAAGCTATTGGTATATTAATTCCTATTGCTTCATTATGTATAAATGCATATCTCAATTTACTGGTAATAACTACGTTACACTAGACATTTTGAATCATGCATAATTAGAATACTAGCTCTAAGATTTGGTTTGTGGGCCTGTGCCGCTTTCCTTCAGTTTCTCCATGTAGTTCTTCATGCCTAAGGCATTACAAACTAGCCACCTTTTATTTGACCTGCAAACACACTCATTTGGAGGGGAAGTAGAGAAGCAGACAGGATTTACAGAGGACACACTAAACAGCAAGTTATAACAGTAAGTTACCTTTTATCTTTAACCTTAGATGTTGTAAAGCCTTAGGGAATCTGTCTATATTATAACCTGGTACATAGGCTCAGAGACAGAAACACGGTCTGCTTACATCATGAACACCGACACTTTTGCTAAAACTCTGGAGAAAGTGTAGAGGAGACTGAAAGGGAATAGACATCAGAATCCATGGTTAGTGTTCTGCACAGTTAAATGAGACACCCTAGTTCAACTGTTGGCTTTTGTGTGCCAGTCAAAGCGCTACAGGGGCAAAATGCTGGATCATTTAGTAAAAGAAATCAAATGAAATCTAACCTGAACTGCCACTATGCATCTCTGTACCTGAAGAGCAAGCAGGATTATTAGTTTTGGAGGAAGACCAGACAGTTTCCTAGGGATGCAGTAAGCAGTTATTTCTAAGATTGGTTATTCATCAAAAACTGTTCTTCTCTTCCATATTTTTCCCTTCTCTGCCCAAAAAACCCACAGTGCCAGCTCCTGACAATGTAATCCTTGTATAAAGTGTCAGTGTCCTGAAGCTCAGTACAATTTCTTCTCATGCACTATCAAGGAGTCTTTGCAGGACTTTTGTTTTTGTCCTAAATTTGACAATTATCCTCAGTTGCAGAAGATGCAATTCCTGAAGGTGCAATCCCAACACAAGTACTGGCTAGACCTTCTCCAGCAGCACTACTGGATATGGAAACAGCATATACTTCTATCATCTGGTACTAGTACTGGTAAAGGAGACATGTCAGTACTAGTCACTACACCTTTGATATCCCACACTGAAGCGTGGTAGCATCTAACACTTCCACTCAAGTTTTAGAAGCAGTGAAATCAAGGGGGTTGTAGCAAAAGTCATGCCATGCTACAAGAGCTGAAAGGCAAAGGGATTCCTTTTGTTGCTGTGAATAGTAATTTCTAGTCCAGTAGCCCGTAGAACACAGAGCATTATAAAAACTCTAAACTGGGAAGAATATGCAGATAGCTACATCAGTCTTGATTTCCTCTCCCACTTCTCTGAATGAATAAACCCTTGAAGACACAAATTTCATACTTCTGAAGTATGAACATGACCATGTTTTCATTATTATGTAAATATACTTGCTGACCACAGACCAGAATAAATTAATAATTTCTCTAATGTCACAGATAACAATCAAATTAAAGTCCTCTATGGCCAGCTTCCAATTTTATCAATAATTCAATAGCTGAAATTTAAGGTGATTACAACCTCCTGGATCAATTAGCTTTTCATACACATATTACATTAGCCAACAATTAATTTAGGCATTCTCATGCTTATCTTGGTTACTTTACACTATAAAAATGCTCACAGCCCTCACAGTCCCATTATCAACTTATGAAGAGCCAAAGGGCTTCACCTCTGTAATTTTTAAATATTAGAAGCCACTGTTTAGCTGTAAGTTACAGTTACTTCAGCTTTCTAAAAGAAATCCAGACAGATAGATCTAAACCTCTGATGTAATAATTCTGTTCAGAATACGTTATTATCTGTTGGGCCATATTGTCTCTATACACTACATACCTGCACTGAAAACAGTGTCAACTATAGACTTTTTAGAACTCCTGTGGCTCTTTTATGTAACCCTTTGACAGCAAATACTTTGCTGGGTGCAGAGGCTACAGATGTAAATTAATAACCCTTTGCATTACGAGAGGCTTCACAGTACTCACCTCTGCAAAACTTCAGGTATCAAGAGAAATCAATTATGGTCTGAAACAGAGTGTTTAGCAAGGTTAAAATAATTTTTTGCTGTAAAGTAACATTTTTAGAATTCTACAACTGTGCTTGGGATGTACAAATGTTTGAGTGTCAAGTGTTCTCTATTATTTTTTTTAAAGACCATCTCAGACTGGTCTTTTAAACAAAGAAAACAAAAAGTACTTCCAACAATAAAAGCTTCTAACTTCAGAATCAGGTTCTCTTCACAGTCCAGTATTTGGAAGGGTTTAGTTTCTTCTCTGAGAAACAGAGCAAGTGCTAGATTACAAAAAAAGAAAAAAATACAGGGAAACTTCAGCTACCCTTTCAAAAAGAACTGTCTGCCCTTCCCCCAGCACTCATTGACAGTGCTTCAGACATGTGAGAAAGCTAGTTGTTTTTTTTTTTAAATCAGCTTCATTAACTAAGTAATCAAGTGCCAAATTCCCTCCAATGAGAGGAACATAAGAGGAATTCACCTATCTTCTCAGGAAGAGACTCTTCACGCAACTCCCTGCAGCACAGAGCTCCACAAACTTATTTGGTTATTACCCACTTACTCTACTGTACAGTCTTGCTAATGCAAGTTATTTACTATCACATGCAAAACAGTTATTGCTACTAAAGTTCTATTTTCTTATTAAATCATCTTATGGCTTTGTTTGCATCAGGGATTCTTCCCCCTACATACTGTGCTATTTTGCATTCCAGTTTCAGAGGTATTTTTCAATTGATTCTCCCAAGCACTAAACTACTTTATTCAATGGTACAGCTACTTCCATTTAGAATTTAACCTAACTCTCAGCGCAGGTCCCCCAGAGCTCTGCTGTAAATGGCCCACCTGTCCAATTTTCTTGGAAATGTATTAGATGCAGAGGGTCGTTGGTCTGGGTTTGGCTTTTTTTTCCCATGTTACATACAATAACTCTACACGGATTACTGGTTTTGCACCAAAGTACATGCTTTGTGACTAATTACTTTAGAGATATATCATATCAAAATTACAAAACCAAGCTACCCATTCACTCCCTCCCTCTAATGGCCATTTACAGGCAGGTCTCAGGAAAAAACAATGCAGTATCCTCTCTAAGTTGAAAGAGAAATTTGTTCTTGTAAAAGAGAGAAATGAGTGAAGAGCAACACTGGCACCAAATAAAAGACTTTTCCCTAGGAAATCAGAGGATGCCATCCACAGAGCATTGCACATCTCAGGAATCATACCAGTCTCTTATTTGACCAGTCCAAGCTGCCCATTGAATGCCAAATCATTTGGACTTCCCCTGGTCTAAACTTTCCTTCTGAAAAAAGCAGAGGGAGAGACAGAAATTATTAAAATTGAGCTTAGAGCTGGAAAGCAATACTGGAAGTTACCTAAAATACAGGATATTGAATTCTCTATAATACAGGGGTGGGGAATCTCTGATCCATAGGCTAGAGATAGCCTGCTGCACAGATACAGTCTGCAATGTTGTTTTTCAACAGCCCTTGACCTTATTATATTCTCTCTTACTATTATTAAGATGTATGTAAATGCAGGATCCACCAAAGGTGTTAAAAGGTTCAGTAGGATTCAGCCAAAAACGTTTCCCCATTCCTGCAATAATGGATAAAAGTCTTCTATGCACAATTGGCAGATAGCATTTTGCAACCATTAACTTATATAATAAGGAGGATAATGTTATAAAGATTATATAGTCAGAACTGAAGAAAAAAATTACTTAACAGATTTTGTAAATGGTCTTAAGGTAGCAGAAATGCGTACAAAATGCACACAAACTCCTTAGCACATTCATACTTTTCTATCACAGGATGAGTAATACTAAAATTGAAAATGCTGCATATGGAAGAAAACACCTTCAAAGACTAAACAGAAAAGAATCCCAGTGATGGAGATGAGAATTCTGAACACTTAAGTACTCTAGCTTACTATTGCAGTTGGACAGATAGACTAAAAACAAAGTCAACTATGATTCTATGAAGCCCATTAAGTAAATATATTATGTTTCTAAAGATAGCGTTGCCATTGTCAAAGGGAGGATACTGCATGTTTAGACCATGTTTGTGACATTTCTATTGTATCCTTTCTATCGTTAATTACATTATCATCACTGTTTATTAATAAATTTGTCACTCTGAAATTGTAAAAATACTACTAGGCTCATGCACTGATCCTAACATGGCACTACAGTTTGCTACAAAGCACTAATGCTTATGGAACTATACACATCTCAAAATGGAAGACATTGGTGATTTTGTTGTTTTCAAACAACTTGTAACATCATTTTGTCCACAAGTATTAAAATATATATATGTATATATATATGATCTATTGCACATGCCCCTTGTTTTTGTAATCTTTCACATGGGAAGATTTCCAACCAACATAGAGAAAAAGGGGAGCAAGAAAAACTAAGTAGGCTGAGGCAGCATTTCCTAACACAGCAGTTTTATAAAGGTGCTGGCCGGAAAGGTACAGCAATAGGGGTCTTCTGGGCATGCACTATTGGAGTATTAGTTCTGTGAAAGCCACAGATCCTTAGCCCTGCTAAAAATATTCAGTTCTAAAATTAAACTTGAAACCTAATGTTGTTACATTGTCATGGATAGGAGTCAGGAAAAATCAGCAATTCTATTTTTTTGTTACAACACAGGGTTACAAAATGTTGAGGGTTTTTCCTATGGAAAAAGAGCGAGCTTAAAGTGTCTACTCTCCAGTCAAACTTGTACATGTCCACACAAAAAAACCCCACCTTCCTCTCTCCCCAGTATTTTGCCATCAAGCTATGCAAGAAACAACTGCTAGCTCTAACGTCAGAAGGCTAAGTATGGGCAGAGGGAAGAAAAGGAAATTCCCAGATGCAAAATCAGATGTTTCTTATACCAGATACCTCCCAATCACTTAAAATCCTATGATATTGACAGTATTTTCCATCACTTAGAGATGGATCCTGCTTCTACAGACATCTACATTAAATCCCATTGGTTTCAACATAAGGAGGCCCTAAAAGGAAGTGTGCTTTTCTAGTTGCCTCCAATGCCAGAAAATTCAGACCATATTCAGCAAAGAAATCCTATGTTCTTAAAACTTGTGGTTCCTCATCAAGATCAATGTAACTCTTATCACACAGCTCATCACAATGTTACATACAACTTTAGTGCACCTCTCTGCTCATTACAGTTGGCATTATTTTGATACGCAGTGTCTTGCCCACCACTTCTCAGGTTACATGTCTGATCTTTTCTTCATGGAAACAAAAAATGGGTAAAGCTGTCACTAATTCTTATTGTTACAATGCAAGTCTAAACACAGACTTAACTCTACTCTGAAGATTAGGATCAACATCAACTTGTCCTTACTCTGCTATGGAACTTGGTCCCATAAAATGTCACATTTTATATACCAGAATGCTGCCCTTGCAATCTATCATTAAGATTTCAGGATTTCAATTGTTGGGTTTTTCTGCCATTTTCAGGCTGTCTGGCTCTCTCCAGCAGTCTTCTAAAAGGAAAAAAAGAACAAAACAAGAAATCTAAAACACTCCCCTCCCCAACCGTGCTATTATCTACCAAAATCTATTAACAGAACCTATATACCTTTATTTGATCCAGATTTGAAAATATTATTTTAAGCTATTAAGTCACATTTTCTAAATCACAAGCTTGGAATAAGGTGCACTAAGAAGAGCTCCAGATTTGAAGTGGAACAGAATATATATCCCAGTTCTGTTTTTTTTTTTTCCCGAGAAATCTTACTTGCCATATACAATACCATAGCAGGGAGCATGTGAACAATATACGCTCCCATCTCAGAATGACAGAAAACATCCTATATAGTCCATATAACCACAAATGATGGAGACAAAGAATCTTATGTAAACATAAGAACAGATTGCGCCTTAGTTTGGGAAGCAATAAAAGGAACCAGAAAAAGGCCCATCCTAAGTATTTCTGCTGCCTCTCAACTCACCCCTCTTATGTGGCTAACAGTCCACTCTCTTGGGCCTATTTCTACCTAGATGATAGAAACATACAGATCATCTCACTTCTCAGTCATAGAAGAATAAAAAAGCTGATTCCATCAGCACTATGAAAAGCTGAAGCTGTGCCAAGGAAGCTAAGGGGATAAACTGCAACTTTACACCTCTGTTCTCTTCCATCCCACCAGAAGTTAATTTCTGCAATAAAGAAAGAAGTTCTGCCCCATCTCTTCTACCACAGAAAGTTTTTGTTCCTTTTGCTGCTAAGGATTCATAAGAAGCCAGAGGGATGGAATGATTTAATATAAACCTAATCATTATCCTCTTACCCCAGAGGCCTTCAAAGCTTCATTTTTCTTTGCTAAAAATGAAATGGTGCAGAGTAATTTCTCCTTCTGGTGAAAGCTCTTCATATCCAGCACTTACATAGGTTTACACATGCAAATATACATTTTGATCATAGACTGGGACGATGCATTTACTCACTATAGACAAGGTGATTCTGCATTTGTTCCAGTGCATTAGCTGCTTTTGTGAGTTGACATCAAGACATCTATCTACAAAGTCAAGCCTGGGTCCTGAACTAGAAAATACCTGTATGGGATGTCCCCAATCGTTTGGTAAGTTTCTTCCTCATGTCAGAGCAGAAAATATGTTCTGGTTTTCCTGCTGCAACTTCTCATACATGTCAAGATAGTTTGACATAGCAATGCACGCAGACACTTTATCTGCTAGGAATTCCAATGTGACACAGTGAAGTACTTAACCTTCCTAAAATGAAGAAGGAGGTATCAGTGAAGAACACCAGCTTCCACGTGCATCTGATTACAAAGTATTTCTCATTTTAAAACAGAATGCAGAAAGCTGGATGAAGAGCTGGCACAGAAGACATTTCTTCGGGGAAACAAATGCTGATTTCTGTTACTCTGCTTTCAAGTTTTGATAAAATAGTGGGGTACTTCTGTGGGAGAAGTCATCTGGTGAATCAAATGTTGGGTGAAATGCTTGAAAGAGGAACTGGAGAGATCTTTGTTCGTTCAGCTCCATGGAAGTGAAGGATAGGTTTTTGCTTGCTAGAAGAGGAACATACACATCTCACAGCCTATGAGCAAGCAACAGGACCACCTTCTTCTTGAATGTCAGGAGAGGATCTAGAATCCCAAAATAAAAAAAACAGGATAGGTAGTTTTGGAATCAGAATAAAATACATTCAACATTAAAATGCCCACTGGTTCATTACTTTAAAAGTCTGACTCCAATGGACAAAACGAGCTGACTTCACAAACTGCAATAATCCCTTGCTCTGTAAGATTTTATATCTAACTGTTGATGTCCATAAGCTGGCTAAGGAAATACTACAGAAATGCTAAACTATATGCTTACTCAGAAGCAATGTATCAAAAAATATACTACTTTTAATTAGCTACTGGGCTTCTTAACTGTGGCTCCAACATATAGCATAACAATGTTGAGGTAGCACCAGAAGGCACACGGCACACAGAGAGAGTATATCCTGCTATAGCCGGTCACAATTCAATGAGACACCATAAACTATCACCTAATTAACTATGAAACCATCAGTGCTGTAGAGGAAAAAAAGCACTTACGACAGCTGTAAGATCACACAGATTAGGCACTTACTTTTACTCATTTCTCCCCACTTATCCACAGTGTAGACATACTTCAATAACTCACCTTGTCACTGATCTCCTGGCCTTTCATCAGTGACACTCACCTGGCATAACAGCTACTGTGACTAGGTGAAGACATGATTTTTCTGCTTTAAGTTTGATGCCAGCCTGGATTGAAAGGCAATGTGGGTGCGCTCCTGCATAGCTAGTGCCAGAAACATTTACTATTCTCCTCTACTACAACAGAGATGCGAAAGAGAATTTTTTTTCTCTTCAGTTTCTCTTTCTCACATACAAGAATGTGAGGATACACTGTATTTTCTAACCCCTTCCTCTCTTTTCTGTCTGTATTTCTCATCTTATTCTAATTACCTTAACCCTTTAGTTGATCAAGTTCAGAAATAATCTTCCAGTGACCATTTTCAACTCCTATGTTAGAAGTAGCGAGTAGATCATGAAAATGGAAATACAGCACTCGTCATCTTCACTTTCTCTCTGAGGCACTCAAGTATTTCAGCTGATCGTGAGCTTGACCATCCATGCTCACGCTGTTGGGAAAGTCTTATTCTTGTTATGAAGATGGGGAAAAACAGACCTGGAGAGCTGCAATAAAACATGCCAAAGGTTTGTGGCAGAACTGAGAACAGAATATAACACTCTGTTAACTACCAGAATATCTTTATTTCATTCACTGGGGTGGGGGTGGAAATCAAAACTTCAGAAGTTGATTGTCATCCTTAGGAATTTTGAATGTACTTTTTTCTATTCGATAACTGACATTTGGTTATGTTATAGTTCTTCCAATCCTACTGTTTAACAAATACAACTTTTAAGATAACTACTCCAGGTTAATACAATTACACAATTAGTGTCTCTTAGAGCAAAATGACATCATGGGACAGGAATTTTATAACTTTAAAAGCATTCATTCTTGTTAGAATATATTGTTAAATCAAAGTTTCTTTCGAGAAAAGCCCAAGATGAAAGCTGACACTGTGGCAACATTCCAGTTCTCTGAAAGTATCCTACAAAAAATTAGAATCTCAATGGCTGATTTCTTTGGACAGAAAAAAAACCAGAAAAGAAAAAAAAAAGAAAAAAACCCCTAATCCAGCAACAAATTTGACAAGTTTAGTACCTGATATTTAGTACCTAAATAACCTTATGACTTTACTCACCATTATTTTTGATCAATCCACATTCCCTTCAGTGAGCCTAGACAGAAAGAGATGAACAGAAGAAATTAAGTTTGCATCTAAGAAGCTATTCAGATCATATATGATTATCTGCACAAGACACAAAAGACTAAGACTAACTGTACCTTCCATGGACTAGTTAATATTTTTAGACATTCTACATAAAACATGCTAATGTTACTTTTTCAAATGATCATACCTACCCCCTTTCCTTTACTTTAAGGGAAAGGATGATCAAGTGAATTGGGCCCAAGTTTCCATACCCAGGACAAGCAAACTTTAACTAAGAACAGGCTGGGGAAAAGAAGCATATACCCAAAACATGCCTGAAAGACTTTTGTTCAGAAACGATTCTGCTTCCTGGAGTAAAATCATGGGTCATTCATTCCACAGAATGTAGTTTACACAGTACTGAATTCCCTTTTTCCCTGGAATTTGTTGGTTTCTACTTTACTGAGAACAGCCTATAGCCCATGCTCGACTGACTACACCTGGAGCATTAAGTATACACCACTACTCAATCAACTTTTTAATTGTGCATATTTTGAAGACAAATGACCTTGTTATGGTAAGCTATCATCAACAGACACATGCTTCAGTTTCATTGGAACCGAGATGGACACAATTTCAGTTTCCGGTAAGGCAAGAAACTCTTTCATGTAGTAACAAACCACTGTAGCAAGGAAGCATGATGCCTGTTCTCAAGGATGCTGAGCTGACAACCTGGCTGGAAGCATAATTGATTGTTATAAGCAGAACTATCTCATCACACAGAACTTAAGTTATTAAAAAATCCCAGTATCCTCACCAAAGTATTACTAGCTTCCACCCTGCACAACATGGCATTTCTTCAAGCACCAGGGACCTGCACCTTCAGAAAATCCAGAGTCATCAGATAATCCCTAACCCTGTATTTCAGGGTAATGATTCCATTCTCATGTTGTCAGTTCTGACCTTTCCTACCTCAAGAACCTGCCAAGCACTATGCAACTTTGAGACATCAAGGAACCAACAGCAAATGATTCACAAAACAATTAATTTGATAAGGAACAGTTATCAGGAACTCTCTCAAACTTACTTTTCATAATGGAAACAATTCCCAATGCCAATCTTTGAAAAGTTGAGTTTTCTTTCACTTATTCTAAACTATGAATTAACTAAACTAAAGTAAGTCTTATAAAAAAGGTGACACTTACAGCAACTCATACAAAGGGATGGTTCATCCAACACTGAAATTCAGCTGTCAGTAACCAAATTTTTTAAATTTTATTTTAACAAGTTTGCTGACTTTGGATGCCATGGTTTTTAACCACTGCCTGATAGACTTTCTATCTGACTTTCACAGATTATGTGGGAGCGGCGCTCACACTAGTACCAATAGAACTTGCAAATCCAACTGGATATAAACCAAGGCTATTGAAAATTAGCAGGCACTGAAACTGATGGTGACAATATCAACTCTACAGTTAAAATCTAGTGGAAATTATGAAGAAAAGAAATAAAAAGATTATTTTTCTTGTTTTATACCTTACTTACTGAACATACAATCAATTGATCTGGAACAGGAAATATTTGTGAAAACTCAACATTATATATATTAATCTTTTTCTGTTAAAAATTCAGAAAATATTATTTTTATTAAGTTTTGACCTATTGCCCATTCATATTTTTTTTGCTCTACCGTAACTAAAGGTCAGTTTCCATGAACTTTAAATCTCATATTCAGAGAGACAACTTCTTGGATACAGGCAACTTCAGGAATTTTAAAGCCAAAAGGAGATGAAGAACTACGTCATAAATAAATTTACCAGCAAAATTGCAGTATTTGCCTTTTCATATAGATCAGCATGCCCTATTACCAATGTACCAGTGCGGGGGGGGGTGGTTGGGGGTGGGGAAGAGAAGTCACTGTGCTGACATACTCAGCA
>JANZLQ010000032.1:19575794-19586120 GCA_026212715.1 Elanus axillaris
GGGGGAATTGGCTAACCTTATTACTAGTGTAGCCTGGGAAAGGCACAGAAGCAAGACATTCTAGATTTAAATGCATTCAAAGCACTCCTTGTACCCAGTCACATCACAGCACTGTTAAAAGTCCCAATTACAGTACATCTGTTACAACATGGTTAAACTGTTTGACCTTCTAACAGAGCAACCTGACCGTATTTTTAAGATATCCCAGCAAACTTCTGCTCTGACCAGGTCTGAATTATTTTTAATAGGCAAAGTTAATATCTGTATACCATGCTCAACCTGCTATAAGACCCTTCAGGACTGCTGCATTTTAAGCTATAACTGCAGGGCAAAGTATGCATTAGCAATGTAGGCAGGAGATGCAATGATGTGGAAAATCTATGTCCTAGTAACAAAATTTTAACAACAGGACTTCAGTATCAATGCTAACATTTACAAGCTAAAACCAGCAACTGCTCTCTTTCATCTAGAGCAAAATCCTAATGCTTCAGAATTTTTTACTTGTGTATCACTATTTCTTAGTATTGAGCCTCAATTTACACTCTGCATTTCAGCCTCCAGTTGTTCTGCTTTCTAACAGGAGATTAACAATTAACCACAAATAAGTCCCCAGGTTTCAAATCTATTTGTCCTGTCATTATTGGGATTGCAGTAGACCATTTTTGCTTATTAACAGCACATTACTGAGTGAGCGTTATAACTGGAATAGCTGTAATGGCCATAAAAGTAAATGAGTGTGTGGTGTAAGTTATTCTCCACTTTATAAACTTAGGCTTCCTGCAGTCATTAGGGACCAACTTTACCTGGTTGAGACTGGAGCTTACAGGAAATTTGATGCCCTCTACTTCTTCTGTATTCATGTGCCATAGCAACAAGGCTCTTCTAACATTATTTTTCCAGGAACCCAACTTCTATTAAATCCTTGCTTAAACATAACATGCAATGCAACCTTTAACTGTGTGTTACCATTATGCAGGCCAACCATTTAATATATATGTCAGTGCATTCACACTTAGACATAATTTGCAGTAAGGAATTTGTAGATTCTCAGACAGACAAGTCTTTCTCAACATGAGTATACCCTCCAAGGCACATAACAGATCCCTACTGTAAAGGGGTATTACCCTAAAGGCTGCAAGAAACCTACTAGACCCTTTTTTCCTTCCATTATTTCTGGTCGTTCATCCTTATTTTACTTCTAGATAGTAGCAGAGAGTACTGTTCCCTCAACAGGGATGAAGAAGGTAGGGCTACCTAGAGCTGAGGGAAAGTAAAACAGTGGACAGAAAGCAAGCCATATGTGAAGCAGAAGTTGTAGAGAAAAGGAAAAATGTCCAGAGGATATAGGTAATAAGAAATTACTTGAAAAAAAGAAATAATTAAAAGTAGTAAGGTGTATCATGCAAGATGGTCAAACAGATTTAACAGGCTACTGCTGAAGAGGTTTCATTGCTCCCTTCCCTTGCTAACAGTAGCTTTGTCATTCATCAAACCTTTTGGTGGTGTAATCTATCTCACTAATCCCCAAAAGCTCCCCACCCTCCTCCTCTCCATCCTCCCAATTATCTTTCTGTTGAATTAGCAACTTGAAGCAGATTTTTGAAGTTTTTTTCAACTAATGGCACCATGGCTGACAAAGAGGTGCTGGCACCCTGGAAAAGTGATAGGGAAAGAGGATGGATAGCCTCCTCTTTCACAGCTGTGTCAGCTGTCTCATCTAACTTCATCCTTACACATGCTCTGCACAGATTTTAGAAGTTGCTTCATTATTGGAGGAGTAATTGGTTTATAAACATTAGGCCAAACATGTGCTAAAAGTAAAGGTGATAATTAGATGAGCAAGGCAGGGGAGGGGAGGAAAGCAGTGTGAATAAAACATGGTCAAGGATGGAAGTATAAGCTGTTCTAGTACCCTATGATTCTCCAATCCAAACCCATATCCTGCCTGTCTTTTCTGGTCTAGATAAAGCTAAAAATCCTTTGCATTTCCTTAAGCAAAGGTAAGGAATTCCACATTCAGAGAGCTACCTTTTACATTTTATTTTGAAATCTTGCAATATCAGTTTGAACTAATGAGAACAAGCCTGGCATCTTTCCAGGCCGAGATGATTCAATTCACTGACAAACAGATGGCCCAAGTAGCTCTTGTTACCCTTCTCTCAGGACCAGAGGCTTTCTGAAGTTCTCCAGGAGGCACCACTCTGTGAACAGCTTTCATAAGCATCAAATATGCACAAACAGCTCAGTGTGTCTATTGTCCTCATGCATCAGCTTTCAGAATACTTATCCTCCCTTCCCTCCACACTCCTGGTACAGCCAGGCTACACCAACTGCTGTACAGTAAAAAAAATACTTCTGAAGTGCTTAACCTGTCATTTCCCCAGTGCAGAAGAAGCTATTTTAAGTGGGAGGCTCCATGCAAAAGTCACATGCAAAAGTAGCAGTTTAGACAATTATCTCTTTTATAGCTCTATACCTGTCTATCTAGAGCTACTTACTAGTAGATAAATTTTGGAGCAGATGTATTCTTGTGTGGTATACTCTTCAGTACCAGCCCAACAAGGAGACTCACTGAAGCAAGCGCATACTTGTCCTGGTCCTACACTTCAATTTCCTCATCTTGGAAATCAGAATGTAAAGAACAAAACATGCACATTGGTTTCCTCCTAACCTATAGTTAGGATTTAGGCAGAACAAATGTGTTTCAGATTTCAGAATTTAGATGTAGCTATGGAGATCCAAGGGTACCAACCTTTTGTTTTGGCAACTCAGCATGTCACACTATTGACATCAAAAGTGACAAAAGAATTTTCAAAAGAACAGTTTTGTCCTGGCTTTGACAACCTTGTTTAATTCAGACAGTACAAGTCTGAGGGAGCTTACTCATTTTGTTTAGGAAAAGTGAAGCTAAGGAAAAATATAACATTTTTCTACACTTTTAAAGAATTTATAAGAGTTAATCAGTAACCATGACTGTAGTGATTTAGAGGATAAGGAAGAGAGGAAGAAAAAAAGCCAAAACAAGGCATATCAAGTTTTGTCTCCATCAATACCCTTTTCTTGCATCTCATTTATATAAGTCTGTAAAAAAAAAAAAAAAGTACCTTGAAACTGCACATAGTTACACTGGATAGGAACATCTGGTTAGGAAGGATTTCATCTTTGGATTATAATTTCAGAATGAACTACCCATCTTCTCTATCCACCAAGATTAGTCATCACCTACCAGAACTGCTGTACAAAGTGCTCTTTACCTTGCCCACTTTTAATACGCAGATAAGAAGGACAACACAGCTTTTCCCCTTCTTCAGAAGGGTGGTACACATTTAAAGATTTATTACATGCCATAAAGAACTGCCTAACACTTCTTTTCCTGATCATAGTCACATGAGTGATTTCTATCATGTCTGATTTGCAAGTCAAAGGTCTAAGTCATCCTTATGGAAACATTCTTGCTCACAGGAAACAAACAGAAGACATGCCTTCTAGACTGTTTGGCAGTAGTAAGCAAGTGGTATCTCACTCATCTCAAAGTAACAAGTTCTCTTTGGTCAGTATTACAGAAACCAACATTTATGACCTTCCAAACTGTAGTTCTTACTCTCCCCTCTTTTTTTTTTTTTTTTTTAGGAAGTAGTTTTCCATTACTTAAAACTCAAGATCTCCATATATTGTCAGTGCCAGGACAGTTTCAAAATCTGAATGCTGCTAAGTCAGCCATGTTTGGAAGCAGGCTATGCTTAGAGACCAAGACTGCAAGTTAATGGATCACAGTTTGCACAGGTGCTGGGATTTTCCAAACAAACTTCACTTCCTTTCCCAAGTACCATGTGATTTGATTATCAACAATGAAAGTCAAACTCCTCCTGATAGGTAACACTATGAAACTAAGCCTTGTGCAACAGCCATTAATAGCATATTTAATTAATTACTCCTCTTACGTAAACTGTGTACAATTATGTTGAAGTTTACACAAACTTTATGGACTTTATAGGTGAATTTAAAGTTGGAGGGAAGAGTTAAGGAAGAGTGTGTGCTAGGTTCAAACTGTGCTAGTCTGGCAGCCATCAACTTTATTCATCAGTGAAGACTAAACACACATGCAAAGTTTGAAGACAGAGGCTGTTCTTCAAATTACTTAATTTTCAGACATAAGTAATATTAACTTCACCTACAATATTATCAGCTGATCTGTATGTCACAATTGCCAGTTAGCCAATGCTACAATTTATATGATACATTGGCCTTGGGGACGGAGTGGGCTTAAGAAGTTCCTGCCCATCTCATCCCAAACCAATTGTTTCCACACCCACAATCCATTTTGTCATCCCTTCAGCTATGCAAGTGCAGATATTTACACACTGCCACAGTCCAAATCACTGGAGTCAGCTTAAAAATATCTACACAAACCAAAAGGGGAGGGAGAGTATTTTTAACCAAAAATAATCACTTGGTAGTCCTGTTTACAGTACAACTCCACAACCAGTTACTTAAATGTTAACTGAGAAGTCAGCAATTTGTGGCACCAGAAGGAACTGCATATTTCCTTCAGGAAAAGAAACTGCAGTAAGCCAACAGTACTGCCAAAGACAGTGTTATCTTACAACTTGTCACCTTCATCTTCTAAGCAGCGATTCTAGCTTTATCGTTAGGTAAGTCTAGCTTTTATAGGTTTACAGTGCATCCCATGATCACATTTTGCAAGATCATACACAAAACCCCAGATGATCCCTGAATCTGTTTACTGGGTTTGACTGGGATGGAGTTGCTAGGACAAAAATTAACTCCATCCCAGTCAGACACCATATACTATGCTACAACAAGGTCTCCTTCCCCTTCCTACTCTCTCCTGCATTCTCTCCAGCTTCCCTGTGCACTGGTTCTGGCACACATGCCTATGTGGTGAATGGGAAACAAAATCCACCTGTAAAGTGATCAGATTCCTTTTTTATTGTTTTGCTTGGCAAGTTTTCAAAGCTGTACGTTAGTTTCACAAGATAAGCCTTGAGTACCAGCATCAACACAGAAAAGCAACAGTCTTCAGTGGCAGTACTGTCTTAGATCAACTATGTCAGTCACAAAATTGCCTGCCCCCCCCCCCCCCAGTGCAATCATGGACAGGTCATTGTCATATGTTTCCATAATATTATTGTAATCTGTAGGCAACATCAAAAAAGAATAATAAGCTATTTAATACAACCAGAATCCATAATTAGTTCAGTAAATAAAGAGCAAACCAATACCAACACACAATACAATAACTGAAGTGGGGAAGGCTAGAAAACAAAGACAGCAGACAGAGACATATTTTAACAGGCAATCATCCCACTGGAGTTTAACTTTCAGTTGAGAATACTACTTCCAGCAGACAGTCCACCAAAGTGAAAAATGTTTTGCAGATTAAGTTAAAGTCTCATCTTTGTTTAATTTATTAAGTTTTAAGAAACTAGTTAACTTCTTACTTTTCAAATTGTAGACAGAGAACAAACATTTCAAAGGTCTTGGAATATCCTGTACTACTACTATGAAGAATAAAATGTGTATACTTTAAAGAATAAAACTTGTATTTGTTTAGTCACAGAGACTCGGTTTCAGCTCTTTCTTTTTATTTCCAAGTGTACTGATAGACATGGGTTTTCAACAAGAGGTGCAAAGTTGAGATCAGTAAAGGGCTTGCAGATCAAAGTAGTGTTAAAACACTGGGTATCAGAAACAATTAAGAGCCCATGCTCCCAAAAATATAAATGATCTTTTCATTACAAAAGCCAGAATGAAGACATAGTGGAACCATTCTAGTAATAATTATTAGAAGCAACATATAAAGAAAGGTAAGAAATAACAATCTAAAAATGGGGTTTAACATTTCTGAACATGCGTTATAAGACCTTGAATATCAAATCTGACCTTTCCTGTATTAACTGCTACAAACCTTCAGCGCTACAGTAAAGCCAATTGGTATTTAGAGTACCTCAGTTCAATCAGATTTGTCCTGACCTTTCACAAAAGGCAACAAACTTGAATGTTCATGTAGACAGTAAGTATGAAAGAACCTGTTATAATAGCCTCATTGATTCACCATGACGAAAACTTGCAGGCATCCTACAACAGCAAGCCACCGTTAGAGATCTGTGTCAATGCAAAGACAGCTGAATTTGTGACAATACCCACCTAAGAGTGCCATTTTCTCCTTTGTCTAGGCTGGTGAAGCGACTGTACAGGCGGGTGATTTGACTGTGGGAGACTAAAAAAAAAAAGGAAAGAAGAAACACAAATCAGCGTGTCAATGATTCCTCATAGGAACAGACCTCATTGCACTAAACTACTCTATTGCCAGAAGCTGTGTTCAAAAAAAAGACTACACAAAACAAGTTACACTGAAAGCACATAACAATCAGCAGTTTAGGGACTTCATGAGCTATAAATTGCATCTTAATATTTAGAAATCCACAAATAAGCCCATTCTTCAAACATTTGTTTAACCCTGCCTTCTACCCATTTATATTTTTGGTCTCTAACATTCTTTAGTTATCCGATTCAGTAAATAGCAATTAAAAGGAAAAAAATAATTTGATTCACAGTTCCACTGTATTTTCCTTAATCCCTTTATGGCTAGAAACAATCTGGACACAGCCTCCACTGATGAACTCTACATCATTCATGACACCACAGACCTCTGGCTGTAGTATCTTTCCTTCTCTACTTCTGTTGTCATTTTCCAATCTAAAGATGGAAAGTATACTCAGCTTCTCTGCATCTGGAAAATGATCAGAGACTTTACACCCAATCACTTTTCTTCCTTTATAGGACTGTCTGAATCTTAACAGTTTGTTCATTGTGGGGTTCACTAAAGTGATTTCCAGGTTTCTAGAACATTGAGTTAAAAGTTTAAATGCCTATTTCTAAAGAAGTTCAGGAGGCTGTTGGGACATAAAGCAAGCAGAAAGTTAGTGCAGACTTCTTAAATCTGCAATTTGAAACAGAAATTCCAAAGCCAGTATTAAAATTTAGCATCATGGTGTCGACATTACCAAGATATTAGACAACCCAAGATACCAGACATCTAGGTCCTCAGAATAGGCCATGATGGGAGCAGGTTAAACCTATCTAGAACAGCAATTCCTTTAACATTGAAAGAATGCCCCACAGAAGATACTGGCTTTTCAGAGCCTCTTCTGATGAAATTAATACATTAAATAAGACTGAATTGAATTTTAATGTTTACTCAGTAAAGGTGTGATTTTCTACAATGTTAAACTAGGACATAAGTGTCATTTTCAGCTTCGACTGTTTTAAAAGCCTTCACCAGCACATGTACAATGCCTTTGTTACTTTCTAGAACTTATTTGGGAACAGGTTGCACAGCAGTTGTCTGATCTGTGACAACCAAGGCAAAAAAATTTTTCAGGTTTGTTCTTTCTTCAGGCTATTTGTTTAGGTTCAACTGTTCCGTCCTTTAGGATGGCCTGCCAGCAACTTTTTTTTTTCCCCTCGTCACCTCGGCAACTTTCATTCTTTGCATAGGGTTGGGCAATTTGCTCAGTTCCACCTAAGGCAACTTCTCTACAACCAGACTGAGCAGGGCTTGCTCAATTTGAAGTTAAGCAACACACACATAGAAAGCAGGCACTAGTATTTTAAAGACTCTGAATTTCTGCATTGCTGATTTAGTGTTTTAGATATGATATGCAGTAACAACTGATGATGAAAAAAACAGCCTGGAGTTACATCTCTGATAAGAAGCCCCGTACTCCCACTCCTCCCTGGAAAGAAGGAGGGTGATGAGAGTTCTATTCAGCTACCATTTCCAAACTGATGTCAGCAACTCCTTTTGGAACATTTCCATAACAGCTAGTACGTAATAAATAGTATGTAGCTATTGACAGAGGAAGAACTGGTTTTGTTAACATCATACTAGACAAAAACCATATCACAGCTATACGAGAAGGAAGATGATTCAGGACCACCACTGTATTCTTTCATAATTTCCTTTTTGTTTCTCATCTGTCATGAAAGCTGCATCACTAGACACTTTTCAGAGCCTTCTCGTGGAAAACAAAGATTTTGACATTGCCATAAGAGAACCTGAAATAAGATGTGCAATTTATGAATGCTTCTTAAAAATCAAAGATTAAGGCTTAAAGCTAGCTGAAATAAAATTTTGTCTACACTGCTATCCCACTAAGGTCCTTCTAAAAATTTAAGTCGAGACCTCTAGAATAGAGCTTTACCCTCTATTTTACTTCTGTTAAATCATGAGAAAGTTTTTTTGCAATTAGACATTCTGAAACTCTTGTTTAAAACATTAGCATAAACTCATATATGATATTTATATACTTAGAAAACACATAAATATCCATCAGAAAAATCTATCACCTGTTACCACTACAATATTTTTTCTCCTAAGCTCCGATAGATACGAGCATTAGTTTACTACTAATCCTTAGGTAGACTGCTTCAAAGCATGGGAACAAAGGGTGTGAACCAAATAGTTTGAATACTGTTACATTCCAATGCTTTTCCAAAAGCTTGCAACAGAATGCAGAAAAGCAACATCTTGGACCTCTCATCTGTTTCTTACAGTTGTTGCTGAAATACAAAAGCAATCAGGACTACTTAAAGGTTTTTTTCCAACTCAAATTTCAAAATGTTCATATGCAAAGCAAACAATTTCCATACAACATGATATAAGATTTAGGACCATCAACTTCAGGCTTAGCACCTATTACTGAGAACCTGATAGAGATTTTCTGTCACTAAGCAGAGGTTTTAGTGGACACATTATTCCACAGTTCCTAGAAACATTACCTTTGCAGATGTTTCTAAACTTACTGTGCCAAGAAGTGTTTTTCACCACAACATAAAAAATTAATATATAACTTTAATCCAAACTTAGATTTCATTCAAGAGATTAAGTGTCATTGTATGGCTTTTGAAAGGTTATGCTTCAAGTCCCCCAAAAGGTAACTTTATAATCTGTTTAGCTAAAGAACATTAACATGTGGTTTATCACTCGTTAGTATCTTTAGCTGTTCAGTTTTGTGCTACACAAAATTGAACAAGGGGAAACTTGTACAATTACATAGCTGAACTCAATCAAATTGGTTAAGTGTTCTGTTCAGTGCTTCATACTTATCCCAGATGAGCTGAAGAAATTGTGTTTCATAGCAAAGAGGCCAAAAAAGGAATCCTTAGGAGCACTTACCAGGACATCAGTTCAACACAGACAGGTAGCACTACCAAACTGTTCCACATCTACGAAGTCCCCTTCTCAAACTTTAGTAGGTAAAGTATCATCAACATCAAGTTTCTAACAAACCACAGGATACTCTACTCAGTAAAATTAATTTAGCATTCTCCCTGTGAACTTTGTTCTAAATACACCAGCCTCCTAAGGTTTTTTCCCCACCTTGTGCCTTGCATAAATATTTGCACCTATATGAAGTGTATAATAGTGGTAAGAGCTTGGTGGAATTTTCCACCTGCCTAGAGAAGTATAAAAGGCAGAAGAAAATCCTATCCCTAGACTGTGGTTACAGGCTGGGGGGTGGGGAAAAAAATTGATAAAGTCAACAAGACACAGTGTGATGACTTACAAGCAAGCATGAGTCAGAGATTAGCAATGCTTGATTAACAAAGTAGTATTACTTATAAAATTGAATAGTAAAAATACAGGAAAATGAACTAAATGCAAGCCACAAAGCTTAAGGCTACTGATCACAACCTTGAGCTCCCCACTTTGAAGATACAAGAAAAGCATTTAGAGGCTAACTAGAGCCAAGTGGTTTTATTGTTTAGAATGCCTACACAGCCACCTTAATAGTATTTAACTATCATGTAAATAAAATTCTAGGAATAAAACACCACTAACAATAAATCAAATATTGATATGACAATAAAAGTAAAACCTTTTGGAAGAACATTACAGGTTTGGTTTTTGAATCATCTTTATAAATGAGGTGAGGCTACCTTTACTCTATGATCTTTGTGATTAAAAAAAAAAAGGTAAGCTCTTGCTGGATAAGAGACATTCCTACTTGTTTATCATAGCCTTCCTGTAAAAGGTTCTCTTGACAGATGGAAAAAGGATCATGGAAACTATGTTAACTCACTCAGCTGTCCATTACGCTGCCAGTACTGTCTTAATTTACTTCCACTCCTTTTCTGTAGCCACTCATTTTCCTGATACAAATAAACTATCACCCAGAATGAATATATGATACCATTTCTATTGGAAAGAAAACCGAGGAAAGTATTTTCACATAGCAATAACAGATGAGCAAGCGGAAGCCGGAGAAAAATGTGATTTGGGAAGACCTTGTTTACCTG
>JANZLQ010000032.1:19587439-19613825 GCA_026212715.1 Elanus axillaris
CCCGGCCCGGCCCTGCCGCCCGCCTCACCCCGCCCCTCAGCCGCCCGGCGGCCGCCGAGGGAACCCCGCGCGCATGCGCGCAGCACGCCCTGCCAAGGCGCAGGCGTCACCCCGGGCGGCCATTACAGCCGAGGCGGCCTCTACCGCTCCTGTCCGGCGGCGCGCGGGGCGGCTCTTGCTGCCCTCTGTCTGCAGCGTCCGCGCGGTAAGTTTCCACTCCGTGATTGGGTGTGGGCTGCGATGGCCCCGCCCCAGGGGCGTGGCCTCGGCGTCCCGCCACAGCCCCGCCTTTGCTGTCCGCCGCAGGTGTCTCGCCGGGGGAGTTCGGTTCCGTGCTGCCGCATGGCCCTCAGCAGCGAGTGTTTCGGTGCCGTTGTGGGCAGAACCGTTAAAATCACCTTGAAATGCGGCGTCTTCCAGGGGGTGCTGCAGCACGTGAACCCCGACCGGAGCCTCCTCCTGCGGACAGGTCGGGGCCCGCGGCGGGCAGGGCCGCGCCGCCTCAGCGTGTGAGGGGGAGCGGGAGCGGGAGGGGCGCGGGCCAGCCCAGCGCCGTGAGCCCGGTCGCTGAGGGAAGGGAGCTGGCGAGCGGGCGGTGGACGTGGTGTCACTGGTGGTGTGGGAAGGCTGACACGACGAGCGTGCCCGCGGGTGCTTTCTGGGAGGCAAAGCGGGCTCTGGGATGAATAAAACATAAAGTAGAAGTTGGCAGCATCTGCCTGTGCTCTCACCTGTGAGACTGTGTGGGTGTAGCAGCTCTGAGTTGTGTCCTACTCGGTGCACGCTCTTCTTATGGAAACTTTCTTCTGTAGAGTGAAAGAGCTGTCACTTAAAATAACCCATTGGCTGATTTTTATTTTTTTTTTCCTAGTTATTTGTACTGCCCGGTCCTATGGTATTGCTTTGTTCCGCAGATGATAAGCTTTTACCCCAAACAGTAGAGGTTTTGATGTATGTCTGTATTTTCTTCCCCTCCCTCATTTCAGTGACGAACTTAGAAACCGGCAGAAGCACTCCAGGAGTAAAGATGTTTTTTGGCCATGAAATAGTCAATGGTGAGGCTTTTCTTGCTGCGGTTTAGGGCACAGGGATCATGCCCACTTTTAGTTCAGCATTTTAAATCCCATGTTTTGCTCACTCTGCTGAATTCTTCACTTGCACATCTTCTAAAATCAGTACCATTTAGAATTTTGTGTAAATCACCAACTTTTGTTCCCCAGTTATCTATCAGTGAAATAATAATAATTCTCGACTTGGTGAGGGTCTTGTGACTGTACTGCATGAAAGCTTATTAGTTAAATAATTAATAAAGTCTGATAATATCTCTAATGAAAGTAACCACTCCAAATGTAATCAGTTGAGATAAGTGTGCCCCCTTGAAGGCGAGTTACGTTCATTTCTGTATGTTCCTGCATGTGCAAGACTTTCACTAATGGACTCTGCTGGGAAGTTAAATTTCTTGAAGTTCTAGTTAACTTGGTTTTGCTTTTACTCACACAGGCAAAAGCATCTCTATTAAATGGTCTGTTTATCTGAGCCTCTTTCTGTGATTCAGTAGTGATAAGAATATGGGATTATTTAAGAAAAACATTTCTAGTGTATAAAGGTCCTGTGCGTTTCTCTTGGCACCTGCTTTGCTTGGGGAAAAGGAGCAAAGTGCTGAGGGGGAAATAGCTAGAAGGCAGCTATGTAGAGTTATCAAGTGATTAACTGACTCCATTCTTTTTCCTTATACCTACTTTATATGTAATAACCTGTGATTAGTTGTAGTTCAATACTGACTTTTGTTTTGGTGGGATGCTAAGTCATTAGTCTTGTTTAAATGCTGGAGTTCTGAAATACACCTTATCTAGGCTACCAATATAAGTTATTTTGTATAGATTTGTACAACAGAGTGAATTTTAAATTACTTAAACTATACTTGGAGTCAAATTTCTTTTTTTATATGTATGGCTTGTGTCCTATGGTAGTTAGTATCAGTTAGTATCTCCTTTTTTGGGGGGAGATAACAAGTGTCAAAAAGTTGCTTGTCAGCACAAGAGTATAAACTGTTTGTTTCTATTGCAGTGGAATTGCTGGATGAACCAGGTTCAGGGAAGGGAACAGCAATGCTCTCTGGGTACGTTGAAATGTATCCTTCCTTTCACAGTAGGAGAAGAGGTGGGATGTGCTTGCTAAGAGAGATGCCACTTATGTTTAGGATAATACTGATGTTCAGACTCAACAGTGCCAAGTTTGTATTTCTCTGCTCTAAGGAGGTGAACAAGGCAGTGAGTGGAAGACTTTCGCTGTGTAAAAGGTTCTTCCAAGCTATTGCTTACAATTTTTCTCTCTCACTTTTTCCTTTTCTCTTTCTTTTTTTTTTTATTCTCACTGCCGTTCCTAGGTAGAAGTATTTGCTTGGTTTGTTTTCTTGCCAGCTTGTGGTTTCAGGGAGGATTTCCTATGAGCATTTCTTCTGTGGTGGAACAGTTCCAGGACAGTTGCACAGGGAAGGTTAGGTTTATCACATACAGATAGATGCTCTCAAAACATACATAAATGTGACTTTGGGAAGCTCGTAAAAATATGTTTCAAACTCCTGCAGACCCATGCTCCTAGATGGCTTTGCTGTGAGTCTTCTCACAAAACCACATTTGAATATTTTATTCTTCTTCTTAAGAGAAGTAGAAGGAAGTGCCATTTACCGAATAGTCTTTAAAATATAGTTAAAAACCACATAAAATTGTGATTAGCAGCAGTCTTCTTGCTTGCTGCTGTCTTGTCTTCTTTCTCCCTGTTGAGTAAGCCTATGTTAACACATATGCTCACCTTGGTAGCAGATCCCTGTGTTAATCCTTTAAATACAATTTTAGATACAAGATTCATCAGCTACATCTCAAGGCTGATCAGAAATTGTTTTTTATGTTTTATTCTATTGAGATAGATATGTACATGATTGGAGTTCTACAATCATAATGGGATATTTTTATATCAATATAAGGAAATTTATACTAGTAAGTCATGTTTCCCAGTGAAGTATTCTTGACAGACTGTCCTGTCATAGAAATTAAGTGTCTTATATGTGACATCCTTCAGTCAGGTGAATGTTTACTAACTCTATTTTTTTTTTTTGGTCCTTTTATATGATTTAATAACTTCTGTTTGATTACAATAAAGTTTCAGTGGATATGACTGTTTTACGTATTGGCGAACTTGTAAAATCACCCTCCAATTACAGTAACTAATGGATCAAATATTATTGATACACTTTAAAGACTGACAGATATTTAAATTGCGTAGTTCTTGAGCTCAGGTCAGGTACTTCATTCTTTGTACTTTGATCTCTTTATTTCCTTGAAACTGTTGCTGACCTTTGCAGTAAAACATCTGTTCAGGTTCTGCTTTCACCTTTTACTTTCAGAATAAATGTGAAATTTTATATAAAATAAAGGTTCTTTTGTGCAAAATAAGCTTACTGTTGGGTAGCTTCAAGATCTTCTTTAAGAAACATGCACATTGGATTAGGAAGTTGCTTCACATGCAGCAGTTCATTGTCTGGACACAAGTAGATGGCATAGGATGAAATAATTTTCTTTATTAAAATGTCCGTGCTGGTGGAATGTGCAATATTTTGACTTCCGTGCTATGTATGGTTGCCTTGCTTATGCAGGTGCACTTCAGCTGTTGAAGGGAACAAACAAGTACATGCAGGACCAGCAGATTGTGGCCCATGGACTTCTTGCGTTTCCCAAGAGAGCAAGCTCAGAGCCTCAAACAGCTTAAAATATTCCCTCTCAGGTAATGTGGATAGTAGTCAAGCAATTTAGTTAGTCTTTGTCAGACAACATCTTTCCCAGAGGCTATGTTTTGGGTTCAGTATGAGAATAATGTTGGTAACACACTGATGTTTTCAGTTGTTGCTAAGTAGTGTTTAGACTAAGGCAAGGATTTTTCAGCTTCTGATGCCCAGCCAGCAAGAAGCCTGGAGGGGCACAAGAAGTTGGCACAGGAGACAGCCAGGGCAGCTGACCCAAACTGGCCAAAGGGGTATTCCATACCATGGGATGTCACATCTAGTATATAAACTGGGGGGAGTGGGGGTGGGGTATAGCTGCTCAGGGACTAAACTGGGTGTCGATTGGTGGGTGGTGAGCAATTGCACTGTGCATCATTTGCACATTCTAATCCTTTTATTATTACTGTTGTAATATCAATTATCATTATCATCATTATCATTATCATTATTAGTTTCTTTTTTTAATATTCTGTTAAACCGTTCTTATCTCGACCCACAAGTTTTACTTTTTTTTCCCAATTTTCTCCCCCATCCCACTGGGGGGGGGAGTGAGTGAGCAGCTGCATGGTGCTTAGTTGCTGGCTGGGGTTAAACCATGACAATAGGCTAAAGGAAGGTTAGCTGCGTTTACCTGCTTAGTGGGGAAGAAAATGAGCAAGGGTTGATATGATCTGGGAGAGCCTTTAAAAATTTGTTCTTATGATCTTTCAATTGACTATTATTTTAGAATTTAGAGGATTGTCCTTGTGTTGTCGTGGATGCATATTATTAACATTTGCATCTTACCTAAAGATAAGGGAGAATCTTTAGGAGAACCCTTCTGTACCTGTTCATTGGACATTTTTAAAAAATATTAAAGTTTGGCTTAAATTTTCTTTGCCCCTTTGATCACTAGCTGTCCATGTTCTGTGGTGTTACTGTCTGTTAGTTTTGTCACAATCTTCCTTCTCTGTGCAAGCCTGGGAATTAGGGTATTTTGTGTTGGGTTTTTTTTAAATGGATGTAGTTTTTCAAACAGAAAAAGGAAACCTTTTTGTTCCCTTTATGCATCATAATGACAAAAAGTAATGCTGCAACTCACTTTTAAACAGCCAGTTTTTCTGTCAAAACAGAATTTTGGGTCATGCTCTAAACTGTACACGTCTGAATCAGTTCAGTAATCTGTTTGGGTATGTTCAGGAAGTAGAGGGGGACGAACTGAACAGCTAAACCAGAAGAGTAGAGTGATGATACAACTAAAATATATACGTTGTGCAAAGTTGTGCTGGTTTTGGCTGGGATAGAGTTAATTTTCTTCACAGTAGCTGCTGTGGGGCTATGTTTTGGATTTATGCTGAAAACAGTGTAGATAACACAGGGATGTTCTTATTCCTGCTGAGCAGTGCTTACACAGAACCAAGGCCTTTTCTACTTCTCACCCCACCCCACCCGCAAGGAGGCTGAGGGTGCACGAGAAGTTGGGAGGGGACACAGGTGGGAGAGCTGACCCCAACTGACCCAAGGGATATTCCAGACCGTATGGCAGGCATCATGCTCAGCAGATAAAGCTGGGGAAAGAAGGAAGGCGGGGGATGTTTGGACTGATGGCGTTTTGTCTTCCCAAGTAACCATTAGGTGTGATGAAGCCCTGATTTCTAGGAGATGGCTGAACACTTGCCTTCTGATGGGAAGCAGTGAATGAATTGCTTGTTTTGCTTTGCTTGTATGTGCATAAAGCTTTTGCTTTACCTTTAAACTGCTTTTATCTCAACCCACGAGTTTTATCACTTTTACCCTCTGATTCTCTCTCCCATCCCACTGTGAGGGAGGTGAGTGAGCAGCTGTGTGGTGCTTAGTTGGCAGCTGGAGTTAAACCATGACAAAAGTTCATTCAAGTGGAGGAAGCATCTAATGATTTTTATTCTTTCTTTCTTTTAGAGAAGAAGGAAGAAGAGAATGTGGAGTACACAGTTGTTGATTCTTTTCAGCAGAAATTTGGCCCAGCAGTAAGTACTCATGAAAGCTTGTATGCAGTATATGTGACTTCTAAGCCTGTTCATTCTAATTGTCGTAGATCCATTTAGGGGCAGGATTGTGAGCACTGCTTCATGACATCTTATACTGAAAATCACTTTTGCAGACTGCAGTGAAATTTGAGTGATAGGTACTAACTGGCTTCTTTAAGTCAAGTACAAATGGTACCTCTGGTGGCATCAAGGTATATTTAAAGTGTGCATATATGCGGGGAGAGAGTGCAATGTATGTGAGCTTGCAGTGGGTAGATGTGAATCTGCATCACTGTGTGTTGGTTGCTGTTTTCAGACTGTATCACCAGTATCTGAGGTCAAAGGCCAGTATCACTATTTAGTGAACAATTATTTTGTTTAGGAAGGGAACAACATGAGGATTTGTTGGCATTTGGAGAGGGAATTGATTATGTTGTTTTGTAGGTGTTTGGAACTCCAGACATGCCTGGACCTTCTTCTCTTAAATCATGTATCATAACATAAGCAGACTTCATAGAAAGGCTTTGTTTCAGAGCTTGGAGCCAATGGTAGATTTATTATTAAAATTAGTAGCATTTTTTAGACCCTGAATTAGACCAGCAATACTGTAGGTCCTCCATGCCATTTTGTCTTGCAGTAACATCTGTTGGGATTTGGGCTCTTATTATGGTAAATCTATTGCACATGGAGAGGAAAAATCTTTTCCCCCACAGGAAGAGATTTCCCTGCTTACAGAGGAATCTAACTGTGGCTTGAAAAAGAAGCTGGCTTTTTTATTTTTGTTTATGCCTTCTAATCTTGTGTTACGTATGCACTACAGGTTGCTTTATCTTAATTGTCTGAAAACTTTCTGTGTCTGAGAGTAACAGGTTTTTCTTTTATATGTTAGAAAATGAGTTCTCCTTTTTGTCTGAAGGGAACACCTTCTTTATGTGATCTTAAGGAAGTTCCTAAAACCTACTTAGGAGAATTTCTTGGGAGGAGATCAGGGGAGTCTATATTCTTTAGTTATCCATAATCTGGGCTAAAGCTATCATTGATGTTTCTAGTTATGGAATTTCCAGCTGTCTATCTGTAACTGGACTGATACTGTGTCGGTTTCTCTTGAATCACTATATATCTGAGATTCATTGTGGTTTTGATGGTATTTGTCTTTTTAAATATGGATCATGACCAGAAAAATCACGGTTTCACTGTTTGTCCTTCTGCCTATCATTCTCTGGCACTATTTATTTTATCCTTTTTTTTTTTTTTCATTAGGTGCTGCACCTAAAACAGCAGTGTGTTGTCAGTATAGCAGGAGACGGTGTTAATTTGTGCCGTCATGGAAAACTCTCATGGCTTGAGGTAGGAGGCAGCTATTTTCCAAAGTGTGCCACTAAGCAGAGGCATAACTGAGAAACATTTGGGGATTAGCCTTTGTTAAGGACTTACTCCCATAAATGTTTTGGTAAGGGATATGATGTTCTTCAAGACAGATCAGGTATTTCATAAAAGACCTGTTACAGAAGGAACTATGCCATTATAAGGTAATATAATAATTACTAAACTTGCATGTAGTATATATATTTGTATACATGTATATATATATATTTATATACATGTATATATATTTGTATACATGTATATTTGTAACATAGTTGGCTCGCCATCTTTATATACTTGCATACAGATAGAGGTACTACACTAGTACAGGTGTTACCTATTGAAAAACTGCAAGACCTAATCGCAATGACAATGTAATTGAAGGAATAAAATCCATCTAAAGATGATACAGTGTCTTAATTAGCTATCATAGTATCAGCATCCAAAACGGAAGGGACAGAAAGGAGAATAGCTTAATATGTTAGCTCAAAATCTTCTTAGTTTATTTTTAAATGGTTTGAAAGTGAGTGTGTTTATCCAAAGCAAAAACTTGTGTGGGAGTTCATGCTTCAAACTTAACTCATTTATGCAGAAGTGAGTTTCCACAAAATGTTTGTTTGGTATGGCTAAATTGCTTTCAAATAACAGCTTTTGTTAAACCATTATGAATTTGAACACAGGCAAAACCTAAATTTTATATCCTGTTTGAAATGCTACAATGGAAAATTATGTCCTTTATTTCTTTGGTAGTGGTCTTTGACAATGAAAGGGATGTCATAAGCACAAGAATTTTGTTGGAAGTGGTTCTTTAAAAATGTCACTATAATAGGTGTAGGAATTTATTTTAAGTACTGTGCATAGGGTTTGCTCTTGCTATGTCTCAAAATACTGTATTTAACTGTGTGTAGTAGACTACTGGGTCCTTCTTTCTAATTATTGTGAGAGTCTCTGAGCATCTCTGGAATAAACAAGACTTGTTTATGAATTTGCGTTCAGGAAACTGTATCTGCTGTCCCCAACATAAGCCTATACATAGGAGTTTATGGCTTGTGGGTAACAGTGCATTCTCTTTTACTTTCAAGTCCTTTGTTGTTCTGTCCCTCACTCATTTTCACTGCAACTGAATTTCTTGTAGATAGCAACAAAGAGCCATATTTTTCTATTTGATATCTTCCTTCTGGGACCTCAGGCTTTCAAAAATGGACTACAAATGGTGCTGGAAGATAAAAACATCTTGAAGGTAAGGGTACAGGGTGTGTGAGGACATTTGTGGTCGCAGAGGTCATATAGATATATAATGATCTATCTGCACCAAAAAAGTTGCAGTTGGACACATGTTTGTCTGACAGCTTTTTCTTGCTTCAGGTCATGCATGACTGCCGCTGGATCTCAGACTGCCTGTTTCACCAGTACGGTGTCCTTCTCTTCAATGTCTTTGATACACAGGTACCCTTCACATAATCTGGTTGGGAACAAAAGTTTCAACAAGAGAAACTTCAGCCTTGTTCAGGACATTTCTCTGAAAGAAGTTTTAACATTACTAGAATGTGACAGCTGTTGAACCATGTAAATGTAATGGTTTTGTTCTAGCTAAAAAGAATCAGCAGACAAGGCTGATAGTGTTATTTAGAGTCTTGTGTAGACCTATTTTAGAAGGTAGTTAATTTCTAATATTAGCAGCAAGTTTAATGTGTTTTTTTAAAGTTGTATTAACTGATCTTGATTACACTTGGTGCAACCTGAGGCCACTGTGACTTAAACAGGAGCTAGGCTGGCTTGTTCTTTATATTCTTTGTTATACTTTCTGCCCCTTTCACAAGTGTAGAAACAGATTCATGCTACGGATATCTTGCACTGGGAAGCACCTTCTAATAAAAGCAGTGGTGGAAGTGAGAGAACAGGCCAGGTTACCACAAAAATCTGTTTTAGCTGGTACTGGCCTTGGTAGTTGTGGTAGTTAATGTTGTGTGACTAACAGGAGAATTAGAGCCTTTTGAGAGAGAAGAAAATAACATAATGGCTATGATCTTTCATCATGGGCATGGATATGTTATGCATAGTTATGTGTGACTTGTCCTTGCCTATATACTGACTTTTCATGTCATAGATAGGACTGCCTGTAATAACTCTTCAAAGCCCTAATCTGGTCTATGTAGTAAGCTATATAGAGCAGAGGTTTCTCTCGGTCCCTTTCTGATCTTAGTTTGGCCTTTTGTCCCTAAAAATTATGTCATTCTATTACAGGTCAAATATCAGGCAGTGTTAGGTCTTGACTGCATGAAAAAGGTCAGGGTGAAAATTCTCACCACTGCTCCCAGCTGTACTGTCTAGAACATGTAACCAATACAGTGGAAATAACTAATGAGAACTATCTACCATAAGGTCTGAGGTACATGGAATTGTACTCATTGTTCTGTTGTCTTGGTATGAGCTGACATGCGTGCTTTTCTTGCACTGATAGATCTCTAGGCTTAGATTCAATTACTCTGATTCGTTGGCCTGAATCCTATTTCTAATGTAGGCAAGCTAGTGAAGTGTTCTGGTTTTGGCTACCCTGCAGGGTACCTGATATTGTGGAATTAAGTTGTCTTGTCTTCTACTCTTTACAAGTGAAGAAGTCACAGTTGCTGTCTGGTTCCACAGATCAATGCACATACGCTACTCTTTAGCATGCTGTAGTTTTTCTGCCCTTGAATCCAAGCCACTAGCATGCAGTGACTTTGGCCAAAGATTTTCACAGTGAAAGATAAAACATTGTTTTCATTGTGGGCGAGTTTATTCTATAACCTTGTTCATTCAATCACAAAGATGCTTTCATTTTTGTTTAAATATTTAAGTCTTTTCTTGTTTGGAAAGCATTGTATTTTTTTACTAGAAGCTCTCTCTCTGACCGTCTAGAAGAATGGAATATATTTCCACAGATTTGAACATCATCTTTGTTTTGACTTTGAGTAAAAGTAACTGATTGCTTGAGAAGGTCTTTCCCGAGGTTCCTCTTCATGTGCATTTGGCCACTGAGAGCGAAAAGCCAGAGAAGCCTTTAGTGGTCAGAAGTACAATACAAAAGACTGTTGAGTAATAAGTGATGGAAACTTCCTTGTTACCTGGTGATTTGTGCTTATAATCCAGTGAAGGTCAGCTTTACCTGGATCTTCTCCATTTTCTTCTCTTCAGTGAACTCATCAGTCTGAATTGTTGTAGTTCCTTTCTCTAGGTATGTTTCCTGCCAGTTTTCAGCTGGTGGTTGTAGACTTCTTCAGACTGTAGCAGTGTAATCATCCTAGCAGAAATTAGGCAGTCCTAGATTCTCCGTCCTACCACAAAGCATTGGAGGTTGGACATTTCCCTCCTTAGTCCAACATGGCTTGTTCTACTTGTGCTCTAATATTTTACATTTTCCTCATAATACCTTCATACAATCTTTTATTCCTCAGAAATTCAGTAAATGGATTGGCTAAGCACTTTCTTCCGGGAAGCTTAGCCAATACATGACTTCTCTCCCAGAGAAGGTAGCAGTTAGCTATTTAGCGGATGCCTTAGAGGCAGCTTTAGTTATTAATAAATTATACCATCTTGTTTGCCTTTGCTGCTGGACAGGAAGAGATTTTTTTTTTTCCCCAAAGACTTTATAGATAAGTTAGGAATGGGAGTTTGGTCATGGAATTTACCCTCACTGTAAGAGGCCAGAAGAGGTCAGTTAAAGTTCTGCAGTCACTATTGCAGGGGCTGAGCTGGTGCTGCCAGGTACTACATGGTCTGATCTAGGTAGCACATGGGCAGCATGTGGTAGAAGAGTTCAAACAGTGGCTTCAGCTCTAACACTTGCAATAAAACTGGGCTGGCCTATAAGCTCATAGTTTTGTGGGTGGGATTGTGGATGCTTGTACTGAGTGTTGGCTCAAGGTTTCTTAGGAGAGAGTAGTAAGGAGAAAAGGGCTATGAGAGGTCAGTGGGGATTTCAGGGGACCAGAGTGGGAATCTGGGCTTTTGAGTAGCAGAGGAAGTCTGAAGGATAGGTTGTTGTAATGATAGATAGCTCAGTCTCAGATTTTGAGTGTGGATGCAGGCTTTTTATATTTTCCTCTCCATTGCCCTGGTAAGTGGACTCTCTTCCAGGCTTCCCTTTTCTGTTGTCTTCTCTCTGCACCTGTTGCAATAGTCCCACTCATCTTTGTGTTCCCTGGTTAGGGACAAGACGCAGGGCTGTTCCTGCTCTTACTGCAAAATGGTAAAAGGGATGAAACCAGGATCAGAAACAAGCAAACACCGTGCCATGCAGTTGCTGCTGGAGGCTGTTTCTTCCTTCCCTGCTGGCTCTGTATGCTGTCAAAGACAAGTCTTACTGGCAAAATAAGGTTTTAGGCAAAAGGGTTTTGACAACTTACATATTCTTGCATCATGTTTTCCTTACATTGCATCACTGTTTCAGGTTTTAGATAAAAGGCAAAACCGTAAGTGTCCTGGGGAAGTAGTACTGTATGTTGACTCGCTTCTGATATTGCTCCTAATCACCTGCTGTCTGGAGGCAAGAGTACTGGGCTAGAAGGAGCCTTAGACTAATGCAACATATAACTTATATAAGTCATTATTAAAACATAATTTACCCTTTTATGTGACTTAACAGCTTTAAGGAGTCAGATTACTAGCTCTGCAACTGTATGCAGTCAAAATGAGGATTAATTTATTTGCAGTGTACTTACTTCTAATATGCATCCCCACTGTCAAACCTCCACATTCTTTGCCTTGGGTTAACAGACACTGGTCATAGCATATTGATCTCTTCCATCACAGGTTGCTGATGCTCTGCAGTTCTCAGTGGCAACAGGTGGCTTCTTTCCTCATCGTGTCTGCACGTTACAGGAGTGTTTGATGCAGCACTTGAAGATACCTTCCAAATGGGATGCCATCATGAAGAGCAGGCAGCAGATGGCTTCAGTGAGTGATTCAGTGAGGCACTTTCCAAAGATTCAATTGTGAGCTGTGCTTTGCCCATCTTGAGATGTTGCTGTCAGTTTTTTTAAGAGCATGGCACTATACAGTGGTGAAATTGCTGTCGTTAAGAACATTTTGTAACACTGACTTGGGAGACAGAGGCAAGCTCTAGTTGGCATCAGTGCTTATGCTGGTATTTCCTAATAGTTCATTTGAAATTGAGGTTTTGAAGAACCGCAAAGTTTGTTCAATAGAGGATATATACATAACTCCGGTAAAAAATGTTCCAGATATCTTAATATATTTGACTAATTCTGAAACCTAGTTCCAACAGAGTAAGTTCATTAAAATCAGTACTGAGTCATATAGGGAAAGAGGAAACTTTTATTGCAGGCACTATTAGAATGAAAAAATTAGAGTAGTGATTTTTTTCTCACTTGTGCAGTTCAGTGGCATTTGCCACCAATTATTCTCTATTGTCTTTACTTTTGTTAATCTTTCAGATGGGGGCAAGCAAGGGAAAAATTAATGGGCCAGGAGCTCCTAAGATCTGGGGAATGTAAGCTTGATAAATAGAATAGACTATTTCAGTTGGAAGGGACCTACAATGATCATCTAGTCCAGCTGCCTGACCAATTCAGGGCTGACCAAGTTAAAGCATGTTATTAAGGGCGTTGTCCAAATGCCCCTTAAGCACTGACAGGCTTGGGGCATCGACCACCTCTCTAGGAAGCCTGTTCCAGTGTTTTGCCACCCTCTTAGTAAAGAAATGCTTCCTAATGTCCAGTCTAAACCTCCCCTGGCACAGCTTTGAACCATTCCTACGTGTCCTGTTACTGGATACAAGGGAGAAGAGCTCAGCACCTCTCTCTCCACTTCCCCTCCTCAGGAAGCTGTAGAGAGCAATGAAATCGCATCTCAGCCTCCTTTTCTCCAAACTAGACAAGCCCAAAGTCCTCAGCCGCTGCTCATAGGACATGCCTTCCAGCCCTGCCATCAGCTTTGTTGCCCTCCTCTGGATGCATTCAAGGACCTTCACATCCTTCTTAAGTTGTGGGGCCCAGAACTGCACACAGTACTCAAGATGAGGCCACACCAACACTGAATAGAGCGAGATAATCACCTCTTTGGACCAGCTGGTCATGCTGTGTTTGATGCATCCCAGGATGGGGTTTGCCCTCCGGGCTGCCAGGGCACACTGCTCGCTCCTATTGAGCCTGCTGTCAACCAGCACCCCCAGATCCCTTTCTGCAGGGCTGCTGTCTAGCCACTCCTCTCCTAATTGATACTTGTGCTTGGTGTTACTCCATCCTAGGTGCAGAATCCAGTGTTTCAACTTGTTAAACTTCATTCCATTAATCATAGCTCAATGCTCCAATCTATCTAAATCCCTCTGCAAAGCTTCTTGTCCCTCAAGAGAGTCAATAGCACCTCCTAGTTTGGTATCATCAGCAAACTTGCTAATGGTGCTTTCAACTCCTGCATCCAGAGTGTTGATAAATATATTGAAGAGAACTGGCCCTAGAACAACCCTGAGGAACACCACTGTTGACTGGTCACCAGCCAGGTATAGTCCCATTCACTAGAACCCTTTGAGATCTACCTTTCAGCCAGTTGTTCACCCAGCACACCGTGAACCCATTCATCCCCCAGTTGGACCACTTGTCCAGAAGGATGCTGTGAGGGACAGTATCAAAAGCTTTACTAAAATCCAGAAAAACTATACCCACTGCCTTCCGTTCATCCACTAGGCGGGTGACTTCATCATAGAAGCGTATCAAAATAGTTAAACAAATAATATATAAATATGCTATTGCCGGTTGTGGCATCATTTTGCTGGGTTTTTAATCACCTGACCCTGCTATTTTTTTTTAGGGGGGGAGACCTCCCAAGAAGCTATTAAATATCGGAACTAGATACCTAATGAGATCTGACTATACAGGCAGGATTTCTTGACGGAATAGGAACAATGTCTTTCCTGCCAGAGCATTTTTTCTCCCTTCATACTGGTCTTGTAACTTCCTGAGTAAATCTGAGTGGTTTTTTACTGCCTGTTCATACACTTAAAGCCTTTCCTGAAAACCTGGATTACATGTTATTTGATATTGCTATCATAGCTACTCAGTGAAACCTCTAATTTGAATAGAGCTTTATTTTTATACAAGTTTTGGAATTCTAATAGTGTCTCTCAAAATTTAAATTTAGAGATTTCTGTATGGCAAATCTAAGCCAAATGACAGCATGCCTTCCTTGTTTACCAGACCAAATCCTCCTATTTGTCTGAAGACTAAAAGTGGAAAATGACTGTGTAATATGTAGGTAGTGAGTATACCAGTGTAAGCCACTTTATAGTGACAGGTTTGCTCAGGATATTGTGGTTGTGCTGCTTAACTGGGGCTTATTTTCATCTTCTCCTGGTTCCAGTTGTGATGGCTGAAGATGTTACTATCCCCAGCTGCTTCCCCAGCTCCCTTGATGAGAGGGGTTTTTTTCCCCTTTAGATCTTTCAGCTCAGCTCTTAGGAATCCAGCCTAGTTTCAGAAATGGGTGAGAGAGAACCTAGCATTAAATGCTGGAATAGGTGTGTGTTGGTTATTGGGTTGTTTAGGGTTTTTTTAAAGAAGAAATCCCTGCTCCCAAACTTGCTTTTCTCTAACATCCACGGGCTTGTACACAGATGGCCTTAGAAGCTGCAAGCATTCAGTAGCACTGAAAATAGAGATCAGCATTGGGAAATATGTTGTAAACTGCAGAAAATATGATGAAAAGCTTTGTTACAATTTTTGCTACTTAAATAACTGTTTTTGTTTGCATTGGGATACATAGGGGAATCCTGACATGTGGTTCTTGAGACCTTTTCCAACTCCTCTGCTTAAAGTACTTGCTCTGAAGGCTATGTACCTTCTGCTGCTCCACTCATCTCTAATGGATAACTTGATGTCTGACCTAACAACTGTAGTATGTGATTATTTAAATGCTTATCGGACTGGGTCTGGAGATCACCTTGAGAGCACAAAGGTAGGAATATCTTTGCTTGTTCCTGTGGTTAGTGACTTGATCTGGGGCTCTGATGGATGAATTCCAGAGGACTTAGCTATAGCAGCTTCCTTTTCTGCAACTGTACACCTTGTTTTATGCCACATACCTTGTTTCCTGTGTGCAGCAGCAGAAGTGATGGTGTCTGCATCTACCTAGCTGCATTACATGTCAGTCTGTTAGCACAAATCCACCTCAAGTTAGTATTGTGGATGATGAGCTGCAGCTGTTAAGGCACAGGCGCTTGTGCCATCTGTTCACTCTCATCTGAGACAGAACCTCTGAGCTCAATAGAGGCTGTGTATGTGCAAGGGCATGAAGAGGGACAGGCAGTTGTGGAGTGTTGGTACCTGGAGCTGCCAGAGTTGCTTTGTTTTGGTAAGAACATTTAGTCCCTAAATCTTGTTCTATTTTTCCCCTATTCTGTCTATTCCCCTATTACTGCTATTTTGCATATATTGTCTCTTTCTGAGTAATGTTTCTTGCTGGCCAAAGATTTTTATTTCTGTAAAAGTATCTCTGAGTTATCTTGTCATCCTAATTTATTCTCACCTGTGTTATCTTAAAAAAAAAAAAAAAGTCAAGTAACACTTTCCCTCATTGGTTACACTTGGTTACATAGAACCAATAGTATTGCATGCTCATATACCTTGGAGTGGCTCTTGTATGGTGGACACTTCTGTAATTGCTTGTTAATTTTTAAAGCAGGTGTGGGGAATGAGATTTTTGGTTAAGGAGCTTGCCTTCCTGCACTAATAGAAACAACAGGTCCATGCAAACCAAACAATCAGTGGTATTGGTGTGGTCTTTTCCGGTCTTCTCAAAGTAAGATGTTGCTGGTGTTAAATTTGGGTGAAAAATGAGTAGTTAGACATCTCTATTCATCACAAAGACTGAACTAACATGATTAAATCCTGTTACCACCTCATTTTTGCAGTTGTAAATGTCTTGAAATATTTATTAGGAAAAGAGAATGCAGGTCTATCTTAACAGGAGAAATTGTCTTTTTCTTTGCCCTGGTTTAACAAAGCAATCAAGCACAGACTTGAATCCTTTGGGAATTACTTAAGAGCTCAGAGCAGTAAATCCCATTATTGAGGATTTAGGAGGAGATTAGTTTAGATAACCACAAGAGGTCAGAGTTGCTTCACAAATGGAAGAGAAGAGGTCATATCTGAAAACCTTTTCTTTTTAGAGGAGAACTGCCAAAAAAAGAAGGTTGTTCATAGTTCATGGAAAAAAATTAGCTCGACATCTGAATTTCCAATGTGAAATGCATGCAAAAGTAGGCATGACACAGGGGAAAAGAACACTCTGTTAAAGTGAAAAGAGTACAAATGCTGTTTTGTATTGGGCTATTTGTATGTAGAATTTTTTTTTAAAGTGGTACTCAGGTTGCTGAAGCCAATCCTTTTGTAAATCCATTTATTCCATAAGATTAGGAAATGAATTAATCTGATCCTGAGCATTTCAAATGGCATTTTGAAGATTTAATATCACATCTGATAATCATTCTTCCTGCAGTTGCTTTAGATATCTTGTCCTGTGGCTAGTAAAAGTAGCCATTTTCACCATCATTTCACTGTTAATTATTTTCTGTTGTTTCTATATCTTGCAAGAAGAAACACAAATTAAAGTTTCTTCTACTTTATTTAAAATCTGTTTGCATATTGCAAAACTCCAAATATGGTGTTTGGTTTAGTTAAATCTGGTCTGTTTAATTCAGTTTCTTCACTGACTTAGTAAACAAAGTTAACATTAAGGGAATCCTTTGCAAGTTGATGAGTTCAGCTAAATCTGTTTTAAGAAAAAAAAATGAAAAAAACCCCCATTGTCTTAATGCAACTTCTAAGTTTTCTGGCTGAGTCTGTATTAATTCCCTGAATCAAAAAGCCTTTATTCAGATCTGATTCTCAGAATGAAGTAATAATCAAGATACCTACACATACCCATATTTATTCTAGTGCCTTCTCATAGATACTTAGAAGTAAAGCTTATCCTTTGTTAAGGTCTGTGTTATGCTGTCTGTGCACTTTGTGGAGCTACAGTTGAAAGTTACCTGGAAAATGCTTTTACTGGACTATTTTACTTTTTACACTGACCAATTACAATTTACACTTATGCTCCACCTTGGACCCTTGGTGAGCAGCAGTGTGGTACAATGAACTTGACTTGATCTTGGTGCCAGTCTCCAACAACAGCAACACTGGAGTCCCTCGGCTTGATGACTGTGTTCTCCACACATGATCTGGTGCAGTTCCAACACTACTTCAGCAGAAGTAATGATCTCCTTGGATTCTGACATAAATACCCATGGCAGGGAAATGTTTTTGAAACCTGAAATATGTTACCTACTATGCTCTCTCCATGCTGGAGAACTGGAAGAGAGGCCTTTGTTGCTGAAGCAGGACTGCAGCAAAGCCAAAGCCAATAAATGCTCCAGGGACATAAAGATATCTTGTGCTACTTCAGCTTCTAAATTGGAAGGTGGACATAATTCCTAAGTGAGCAGGAATCATCTGTGGTACATCAAGACTTTACCCGAAAGTTGTGGGAGTGAAAGCCACTAGGCAAGAGAGTCTCCAGGTTACCATGGCCTCTTTGATTTACAGGCACTTGGAGGAGATGACCTGATCTGGAAACTAACTTCCATCTCTCCAGGTAAGGAAGCCTCTTCTGGGCCCGTCTCTGTTCTGTTTTAGTTCTTGGATTGTGCTCTCTGAACAGAACCACCAGGTGTTCAGCCTTTTGACGAAGGAAAAGTTAGTTATGTAGAAATGCCTTCTGTTGTGTCTCTGGGCTACAAAGGTGTTTGAGTATGTTGTACCTGACTAGAGCAATGAACAGAGCTACGCTTCCCTGTCCTGCTCTTGTTCCTTCTGATCTTACTGAGTGACATCATGTCACGCAGAAGAATGGTTGTTTTTTTCCTTCTCCCATTCTCCCAAACTTATGACACTCCCATGTGACCTATACTTGCAAAACAAGTATACAGATACAGACACAGTTTCAATCGTGAGACTTCATTAAAAATGAAGTACTGAAGATGGATGGAGTACATAGCCACATTCTTTCCCATCTCGAGCTGTCACACTTTGAATCTCAGCTCCTGGATCAGGGTTTACAACATTGAACTCGAGCTTGGACTAACATGAGTGGCATCCTCCTAATCTTTCCTGGGTGACTGCCATATCCAGAAGTTTGTAATGCCAATGGCTTTTGTGTGTAGTAACTGTATCAGGATATACTTGGTGAAAAAGATGCTTTGGCTTTCCAGTCTGAGGTTGCCTGTGAATTGAATAATGCTGAGTAATGACCAATAATGTTGAATAATGACTGTTGGGGCAGTTACCTACTCTCTCCTCTTGTCGAATCAGGGGGTTCAGCCTCTGGGAGCAAATCTGGACCAGACCCTGCTTTTTCTCCTCTTGGAAACAGCAACAAGGAAAAGTGAATATGCATAATCATGGACTAAAAGCCAAGCCTGTTCACTTGCCCTTATGGATCATTGCATCCACTGATTGTTGAGGAAAGACAAGTGTGAATAAGACTGATGAATGTAATTGTCACCATCCTTCCTTGGGCTCTGTATGCCCAGTCTCTGCAGTCAGTTTTCCACATGCATCCCTTGTTCCTCAGTGATAAGTTTCTGCATGCTCCAACAGGCCCCCATTAGTGGCAGAGTACAGGAATCACTTTCTGGCTAAATGCACAGCTCCTATGAAGGTCAGATCATCCTTGCAGCCTTCAGCATATTCAGGAGTGCTTGATTTCAGACATGTATAGTTGCGTGTACCTGTGTCTAGTTTTGCCTTGTTTCTTGAATGTGCATAACCAATGGGGGTTTTGTTTTGTTCCAGCTTATTTTGACAGAAGCTTGTACTTTGCCTTTACTTAAGACAAGTTTTCATAAATAATTTGATGGGAACAGAGGCCGTGGATAAGAGGGTAGAAATGGAGATTAATGACAGTTTATCACTGTGAAAGCAATAAACTAGTAAGAGCAGAGCAAGCAGCATGATACATGTATTTAATGCAAATAGTGTGTTTTGAGTCTGACTTGGATGTCACAATTCTCGTGAGCGATTGGAGCAGTCACTGGCAGTAGTCCTGGTCTCGCCTGAGGTTTCAGCCATCTTTTCTTCCCCTTGATCTTTCAGATGTTTTGCTGGAAATGGCAAAGAAAGAGAGTCCTTATGGTCCACCAATGGGCAGCCCTTCCAGCAAGACTTCAACCTTGCTTCTGGACAGCCAAATGCATTCTTTTGTCATTTGGTAGTTGTTTCGCCAGTTAACAGAAGATGTACTGAGGAGATGGCCCATGAGCTGGTATGCCAGGTGGGAGACATGCTGTCAAGGTATCAGGATGCCGTTTCAGGGATTAAAGCTGCCTTCAGGAAAGGGTTGTGGAAAAGATGGGTGTCATGCATCCTAGTAGTTGATAGCAACAGTAAAGTATTGCCAGCAGTCCACAGAAGCCAAAAGTGATAATGCAATACCCTTGGTGATGTAGTACTGGGAGAAGAGAATAAAGACGAAAAAAGAAAAAAAAAAAAGGAAATAAAAGGAAAGGCATCTTATTGATCCTGACAGTTTGGGAAATGTATGTTGACACTCTCTGTGGTTTCTTGTGTCATCACCTACCTGGCAAATAGTAGCTGGGTCTTCTCAACTACTCCTTTAGGAGGGAGTGTGCACTAAGCAACTGACTTTTTACACACAAACCAGATGCAAAACAGTAACCTCTGATCCCCAGCGTTTCATTATCAAAACCTTCAACATCCCTCTTCAGCATCTTTCTCAAACCGATAATATTCCTTACTGCTGAGGGGGAGAACTGAACACAAACTTCCCACCTTGAAGGTCTCTGCAGTTTCCTGCATTTTCAGCAGTAACTGCCTACCAGGAGTAACTATTCTTCTTGTGGATGCAGACATCAAGTAAAATGGGTTTCTATGCCTGCTCTGTCACTAGAAAAGAGCTAGTAAAGGAGCTCTATGTGCTAAATTTCTAACTCTCCTTGTAGGTTCATATAGTGTGTTGTTAGGTACTTGGAAATGCAGCTGCATTCTGATGTTTAGGACTTAAAATTCAAAGAAGCAAATGCAGCCTTGGAACCCGTCAGTGTAAAGAAGCAAATGTTCTCCTAGAAATGCAGTGTTTTCTCATTTAAGTGGTGACAGTTCACAAGCAGACCTCTGGTACCATAGGGGAGTTGCACACCCCTGTGCAGCAGAGTTGATTTCCTGATGTACTTACGGTAAAGCTGCAGTAGGTAAGGAGCAGTGCAGTGTATATAATACCAGATAACACATTCATGACACGTGATGGCAGGAACTCTGTTCTCTGCCTAAATATAATTGCATGCCTGAACCAGAATTTCTCCTAACTGGCAGGTGAGTTGGGACTCCTCATATTAATCTTTAAGAACATACAGCCTGAATTTTCATGCAACTTAGCTTTTAATGGTTTAGGTCATGGATTACCTGTCACTGTAGGATACTGTAGCAGTTAGGAAGCTGGATGTACATTCTTCTGGTTAAACAGAACTGAAGGTGGGGTGTTTCGAGTAAGTGCTTGCTCTGCTTTTTTTCTTTAATCCTGTTTAGCCTTTCTCTGGATCTGTGCAGTCTTCTATATGTAGGTTTGTGAGGCACGGCTTCCCTTTACAAATGCTGTGGTAACTCTTTTCCAATGCATCACGTCTGTATATCCACTCATTCTGTTCTTAGTGTTTGCACCAGTATGTTCACACAGACGTCTTAACTTGCTGGCATGTTGCTTCCTGTATCTTTCCTGGGACCTTTAAACATTTACCAACTTCCAATCCCCGGGTATTAAGGCAGGTTTTAAGCAAGACACTATAGTTGCTAGTTCAGCTTTTTCATTTTCCTCTGTTCGGGAATTTTGGGTGAAATCCACCTTGCTGTTTGCATTTCAAGTATTGGTATTAAGTATTTATGGGACAACCTGAAACAGATTCTGGGTACATAATGGTTTTGATAGGGGAATCTCCACTTTTTTTCATTCTGAATGTAGAAGAGAAAAAAATGTGGGGTTTACCATACTGCTATATTCTGATCATCACTTAGCCCTGCAGCATGGTTGATGTTTTGTGCTCCTCTGATGTTTACAGAATTTTTTTTACTAGTTCTGTTATATTTTTGTTAAATATTAGTAAAATTATTCTGGCCTGCCCTTTGTTTTTTCTGTAACTTTATCCTTACTATTTTCTCCACTTGGACGTGGCTTTGCTTTCCTGAAGGATGCTTACTTCATTGTCTCCATTCCCCTAACCTGTAGTCCTGCCAATTTCCTTTTGCTCTTTCTGTGATCTTTTGCTGTTAGGTAATGTCTGCTCTATGCTGCTTGTATGTTGTCTTGAAGTTGTCTCCATGCTACCTGCTAGGACTAAAGTTGCTTGTCTGCCTCTTACTACTTTTTATCAAGCTTCCTTATTTGTGCAATTCCCCTTTCTACAGCTGAACCCAACCATGGATTTTTTTGTTGTTCCTACAAAGATGGTGAGCACTGCAGTCCTTGTTAAGAAGCAGACCCTTGAATGTAGTTTTTTCAACAACGTCCCATGCAGTTCTCAGGACCAAATCAAGGAGTACATCTCCTTTCCCGTACTTCCTAAGCAGCCGTTTCATTGATTTAACTCTGTTGGCTTTTTCTACATAAGGTTTTTCTTTACCATAGGATAGAATACCATGGTTTTAAATGAAAAGCTGGGAAAGCTGCCTTTGCAGCAGCTCCTGCAAGCAAATATGAACTGGTTATACCTCTTCTGGGGGGTTTACAACAACTCCATAGTGCAAAAGGTTTCTCAGGAGACATCTAAAACCCCTCTGTGAAGAATTGCTTACATCTTGAAGATCTTCATAATAAAGGAGTAAACAGTAAATGCAAGTCTAATATTTTTCCCTTTGGGTTGGTTGCCTTTAAAAGAAAAAGCATGGGGGGACTTTTTTCCCCTGAAGCATTTTTTGTGTAAGCAGGTAGTTGATACATTCCACAGATCTAATGAGAGATGATTGTTCTGTTTGGTTGGCTAATTAATTACAGAGGGAGCTCTTACCTGGTACTAATAAAAGTAGAGCATGCATATGCGTATGTATTGATCTGATTTCTGTTTCTTTTCTTTTTTTCTTATCAGCCCACTTGCATGGAGCTTCCAGAGGAGCTGCGTCAGCTGGCAGACCTCCAGAAGCTACGAAGGGAGAAAGCAATGAAAGACTACAGAATGAATGAGGATGGTCTTTTGATCAGACCAGCCATGGAATTAGAAGAGAGAAACAATCCACAGAAGGATGAAAACTACAGAGATGATGGGGATCGCTTTCCCACAAATAAAGCTGTGTCTCAAATTACATCCTTCCACAATCAGGATGTGCTTTGTCAAGAAAAGCTTGAAAATCAAAATGAAGTGGTAAATCTTTGGAAGAACCTTAAACTGACCTCAGGCTGGCTGCATGAATCTAATTTCTGATACAGGTGACTTGATGAGCTTAGACTGGCTATTTGAAGACATCCAAATGAAAAAAGGGGCTATTCCCCATGCAGAAGTGTCAAACGAAAGCTCCTTTCTTTACAATGACAGGTAAACCCATTGCTGAATGGAAATAATGGTGGTCTTTCTTTTGAAGAAACTTCCTTCTTTGTCTGAATGTTCTTCTCGAGGTCTATTTTTGAGATCTATTTTGTTTTCAAGAGCTATTTTTGATTTTAAAACAGTGACTTCTGTTTTTCTTGTGTTGTTATCAGACCAGTGTCTTAAATTGTATTGGTTCTTTTGTTACCTCTTGCAGGTATGCAAGACTGTCATCCAATCCAGATATGTAAACAGGGGAGCTTATAAGATGCTTTTTCATTGAGATTAGAAAGGGTTTGCTTGGAAAAATATGAAAACCTTTTAGCCAAGCCATGTGGGCTTGGTTTATATACAGATAAGTCTCTTGGCATAGCTATGCAACAGTCTTTCATAGGATAGTGAAAAAGATCACACCCTAATGAATTGCTATGCTGGCAAAAACAGCAGAGAGGTGTACAAATAAAAAGGACTTTTCTGCCAAGTCAGAGTTATTTTAGGCTAACTGAGAAAAGAAGCTTCCTGCTGAAAGTTGCACGCCACCATTGTTTGTCAGCACTGCTATATCAAACTCATGTAGATAAGGCTGTAACAGTAATGCGGTGTGTATATAGACAAGTGTGTATAAAGGGGAAGAAGAAGCAGTTAAATTAGTTTAAAAGATGTATAGCATTCCCCCCCCACCCCCCCGCAAGCAAAATAAGATATAATGGCAAAACCAGTTTATTTCCAGTATACTTGCTTTGGCTGGTGTTCACTAAAGCCCCTCCAACTGATAGTACTACTCTACCACATGACAAAATTAATGCAGGACATGCCTGAGTCTTGGAACATTTTTTTGGCCTATGGCTATATTTGACTTGCAAGCACAGGACTGTTGAAAATTCTTTGCTTTTGAAATACATAAAAAATATTGCACGTTTTGCCATTCAAATGCTTCAGACAGTATGGGGAACACCTTAAGCATAAGGAACGTTTTGTGGGTATGAGTACCAGTGAACGCTGATGAACATGAAATAGGGAAGAATGGAAGAGGTAATGGTCACTGTCCCAACCAGACTGCAGCCTGAGAACAATCTGGGCATCGGGCTGCAAATGTGTTAAGAGTAACAATGTCAGGTTGCAAGGGACATGATGTCTGCTTGCGAGTACCTACCTGTTTGAGCCATTTTTCTTTGGATGTGAATTGTTGTGACTAGATGCTTATGATGCATCTGTGTGCATTTCTTTTAAATATTGTTAGGGGAAATGTGTGTTGGTGTTTGGTTTTTTCTCTCCACGAAGAGTACTAGGCCAGCAGTATTTAAATAGGTCTCTTCCTTGAAACTGTAGATAGGACTTGCTCACTTCTGGGAGCAGCAGAAAAATCAGCAGGAAAAACTTCCAAGGCTTGCTCTTTGTCAGTACATTTTGTACATGTTTGGGTTTTTTTAACCCTTAACAGTATTCTGTAATCAAACTGGATAGTTCCTTTGTCTCAGTTCACTTCAGAAAAATAAAACAGGCTTGAAACAAGTTTGTCTTACAACTTTTTATGTGGAAACTGAGTCCATGTTTCATTTGGTCTGCTAGGAGATGCTAGCAGTGCTGACTGGGCCCCTCTCCAGCACTGGAGCTCACGTCATTCATCTGGAGAAAGATTCTTCCAAGCAGTGATGCATTATCACACAGCAGTGAGGTACGGTGTGGAACACACAGGCTCCTCTGAGCCAGAGATGGCTCAAGAGCACTTACATTATATTTCCACAACTGAAATCATCGGGATCCATCCAGTCCTATTAGGAGAGGAAGAGAGAAAATGACATTATATCAGATAATGGAAGGAGGTGGGGAAGAGGAGGCTTCAAGTCTGGGACGCAGGGAGAGTTGTCAAGTGTCTCTTAGCAATTAGTTTGTATCCTGCACAAGGCTCCCTTCTCAGTAAGAGACTGAGCTGCATCCTCAGCCTCTTCCGAGAAATAAATCTCTGGCTGGAACTGTACTGTAATGGCGTGAGGACTTTCAGATGGGGACTTGACAGTGTAACTGCATCCATGCTGCTACATTGCTTTAAGTCGCAAAACCTTCCTGGGTAATCGTGGCTGCAGCTTTCCCTGGTTCTCTTTCGGGAACAGCATCAAGAAAAGAAACAGATTGGAATGGAGCCATCAGTCGTCGATGAACAAGATTGAAAATGACATTTTCTTAAAGGAGAAAAAAGAGAATTTTCTTTTTCTTTAAATGATCCATGTCATGCTGCTGGGTGCTAGCACTCTGGTTTTCTAAGCTTGGTAGTAACACGTGACAAAATGATGTAAAATTCTGAAATGGCCTATGTGCTGGTTGTAGTTGGGCATGTAAGAACCATAACTAGTCAGGACAACTCTGTAGTGAAGTTGTACTGGGGCTGTAGCAGTGGTCTTATTTGTATTTCCTAGTCATTGTGGTACCTATTGCGTGCTAGGATGACACAGAGCTTAGTCACGAAGTACAAATCTCTAGGCACTGAGTGATCTGGATTAATCACTCGTTTAATGATTTACTGTAAACGTACAACTTGACAGCTTTTGGGAGGTGGCTGTGCTCAACAACTCACGGCCCCACCGTGTTGACACTGTGTCCTCACAATTAACTTTCAGGGCTGTTTTGCCTTCGGCTCCTGAGATGCAATTCTTCACGCGTGACGAAGGGAAGGTGGTAAAAAGCCCGTCGCTCCACCAATTCCCCCCCTTTTTGCCCGCGTTGCTGCTAAGCGCGACGGTGCCCCGCTTCCAGCTCCCCTCCCTCGCGGGGTCGGCCGGGACAGGCCCACGCTGCCTTCTGCCGCCTTTGGGGGAAGAGGAAGCCTCGCTGCCCGCGCCGGGGAGGTGGAGAGGGGCCCAACCGGCCCGCGGCCCCGGTGAGACGGAGGGGCCGCTGAGCGTGGCCCGGGCCGTTGCCACCCCCCCCCCAACGCTCCTCCCGCCGCAGCGCCCTTCCGGCGGTTCAAGGGCGAGAGCGTGCGTCACTTCCGCCACACATCCGCCTCCTCGGGCCGGCATCGCGAGAGCCCAGCCCGCCTCACGCGAGACTCGCTGGCTTAGCCGGCCGCCTCGGCCGAGTCCCTTCGGCAATTTCCGTCACCGCCAGACTCTACCAATCGGCCGCGGGAACGCATCGATGGGAGCGGGCGCCCCGCGGGCCGCCTGTGGGGAGGGCGCCCGCAGTGTGGGCGCGGGGACCGTGCGGCGGCTGCGGCGACACGAGCCGGGCGGCGGGGCCCGGGCGCCGGGCCGGAGCGGCGGGGAGGTATGCGGGGCTCGATTGTTCAGGCCTGGCCATGGCGCCTCTCCTCCCCCCCGCCATGGCTCCCCGTGTCCCTGCTCCTCTCCTCTCAGTGAGCGAAAGTGGCCGCCGCCGCCGTCCCAGCGCCCGCAGCCGCCGCCTCCTCCTCAGCAGCAGCGCGGGCGCCATCTTGGCGAGGCAGGAGTCGAGAGCGCCCCGCGCCAGGACACAGGCAGCGCCAGCCCCGGCAAACGCGGGGCAAGAGGCCGGGTGGAGCGAGCGGGGGAGCGAGCCCAGGAGACACCCCCAGCCCCCCCCGCCGCCGCTGCCGCGCCGGAGCCGGGCCCGCTACCCAGGTGAGACACCGCGGCGACCGAGCAAGGACACGCCGGGCCGGGGCTACGAGAGGCGGTAGCGGGGCTCCGCCTGGGCAGGCCGCGGCTTCACCCCGAGCCC
>JANZLQ010000032.1:19617447-19661141 GCA_026212715.1 Elanus axillaris
CCCCCCCCAAGGGAGAGGCTCCTGGAGGAAAACGTACTATTTCAAACAGCCATACAAAGCAAATGCTTTCTAGCTTGCAGCTAGGCACATATGCCAAACTTTGCGCTTGCCGCTTCTGGGGCTTCTGCTTTAAATTGGTATCAGTAGCAAAAACTAGTTAGACTTCATTCAGAAATAGCCAGTGGATATTTGTTTGAACTGGGAGAATCTACTTTTAAAGCTAAGCTGCTTCATGAGAGCAGTGCGTTTGCTGTTTAGTTGGTGTGGGTTGGTGGTTATAAAACTTAGAAACCTTGTTATAGAACATAACTGCTCTCTGAGGATGTCCTTGGAGGATTCTTCTCCAAACTCGCTGTTTACTTACTGACTAGACGTTATAGTGGGCAGACTTGAAAAAACAGAGTGAGTGAAGAAACCCCACACCTACATTAACACTGAACTAAGCAGTGTGATTTAAAACAGGATAAGGAAGGCTTCTTCAGAACTGAACTTAGATCGCTTAAAAAAATATATATGATTATGAAGGCTATTTGTATGAAGTTGGTGTGTGTGTATATATATATATATGTAACTAAATTCAGGTCCTGCTGATGATATTTTACTTGTGCTTTTAATAATTCAAAGAGCCACATGATACAATTAGATGGTTTCAGCGTGAGCTTCTGATTAAGTAAGAAAGTTGGAGGATTCAAAGTGCCAGCCAAGCAGTGCAGCAGCTATTTATTTCCAAATTCCAATTTTCTAAACTGTTATAACTCTAGGAGGGATGAAGGGAGAAAGCAAATTTAACTACTGAATTTGGTACTGAAACTTAACATAAAATTGGCATGTATCAGTAAGGAAGCCCTGATGGCAGAAGGATTACTGTGCAGCGTCCAGTCATTTTACTGCCTGTAACGTACGAGTATTTATCTAAATGTTACCGTCAGTAATGAAAACATTTTGAAAAAATCTGTATTTCTGCAATCTTGCTTAAACTGAGCGGGCAAAAGGATATATTTGTTTCAAAAATGGCAAAGAGAAGTAGAATGAATGCCATCACCATGTAAAAGCCACTGAAGCAATGTCTTGGTGATGTCTGAACACTGGTACCTTCTGTAGTGGATAAGGCTGTTCTGTGCCTCTCACTTTTTTGTTCCCATCTTCTCTCACTTCAGTATTCAAGCAGTTTTTGCTATTGGAAATCTCTGTTTCTTAAGACCTAGAGTGGGAAAAAAAGAACAGAGAATAAAGAAATATCTGTCAATTAGCTTCCTGTATTATTACTTTGATCAGCAGAGAAGCACTGTGTGACGGTTGGCATATAAATAAATGAAAGGCTGAATTCGATGGCTGAGCTATTCGCTATTCAGTATGCCTGTGTAACATTTAAAATTTGTTGTGGGCATTGTTAATACATACAAGAATATTGTTAAGCTCTCCTGTGTTTATCTGTTTATTAGTAGGCAGGGTACAGACGAGTAACTCTTTTGGGGACAAGAGTGACTAACTTTGCATGAACAGGAGCCTCGTGGGACAGTTAAAATAGGAAGACAAGCAAAAGCATGTCTTGATACGGGTGAAATGCAGAGTACTTATGTCAGCAAAAGGAGGACTTTATTAAATGCAGAAATGTAAGGTTTCCTCATCTGGGAAGTAATATTTAAGAACACGGGTACCTGAAAAAAGTACAGATGAGACAGGTACTTAGCATGTGTTTACTTCTGTTACTTAAGTGTTACTATGGAATGAAACCTACTCTGCAGTTACTGCGGTCACTGCAGACAGAGGGCATTCTCACTTGCTTTCATATTTGCCTGGGAACACTGTGCAGTAGCAATGAGCCACTCCTGAGAAAATATCATTGTTTTCTAATCACTAAAAACCCCCATCTGATAGCATCTTCTTTTCATAGGGGTATTTATATCTTACAAGTACAGAAATACTCTCCTGCTGGGTTATCTCCTAAGCTGTATGAGCGTGGAGCCAGATGAACACCACAGCCTGCGTGGAGCAGAGGCGCTGACCCAGTCCGGTGGATCCACGTAGACCAGCACTTTGGCAAATGCGGCTAGGCAGCTAGAAAAGCATCTAGTTACTCATTTTAGATCAGGAATATGATTGTGTTTGTTTTGTCTCTGGCCTGTTTGCTGTCCTGCAATTAAAAACTTGACCTCAAATCTATCTTAATTCTTTCCCTTTGTTTTGCTGTTAAGCTTGTATAGTTTTGTGAGGGCAAGGCTCATTGGGGTGCAAAAGAGTACATTTGGTTTGTTAGTTTTCTTAGAGGTAGTGAGTTCAAATAAAGTCCTGTGTACTTCATGCCCCCTGGGGCATTTTTCTTTCCTGCAGTGCCTCCAGGACAGGCAATGCCTCTAAATGTTGAGTTTTGGGAAGGAGGTTTTCTGCAAAGAGCAGCCAGGTGAAAGATGTCTTGTGGTTCTGAGTAAAATAATTAAACAATGGTTGCACATGACATTTTGGCTGGGAAAGGAAAATAATAGCACGTTAACACATGCTCTTGTTGATGGATTTTTGTGGTTTAACCCCAGCCAGCAACGAAGCACCACACAGCCTCTCACTCACTCCACCCGCCCCCCCAGTGGGATGGGGGAGAGAATCAGGGAAAAAAGGTAGAACTTGTGGGTTGAGATAAAGACAGTTTAATAGGACAGAAAGGAGGAAAATAATAATGATAACAGTAACAGTAATAAAATGACAACAATAATAATAATAGAATTGGAATATACAAAACAAGTGATGCACAGTGCAATTGCTCACAACTTGCCGACTGATGCCCAGTTAGTTCCTGAGCAGTGATCCCTCCCCAGCCAACTCCACCGAGTTTATATACTGGGCATGACGTCCCATGGTATGGAATACCCCTTTGGCCAGTTTGGGTCAGCTGCCCTGGCTGTGTCCCCTCCCAAAGTTCTTGTGCCCCTCCAGCTTTCTCGCTGGCTGGGCATCTGAAGCTGAAAAATCCTTGACTGAGTATAAACATTACTTAGCAACAACTGAAAACATCAGTGTTTTATCAACATTATTCTCATGCTGAACCCAAAACATAGCACTGTACCAGCTACTAGAAAGGCAATTAACTTTATCCCAGTTGAAACCAGGACACAGATACACATTTCAAAATGGAGTGATAAAAGGGATCACTGTACTTTTTCTGGTATGATACTAGGGATTGAAACTTGCTCCTATAATATATATCATTTTTATTGGTGATCTGAAGGAAAACTGCTTTCTCCTTCTTGGTGTCCTTTTCTATACCCTCCTAAATGATTTCTTCCATCAGAGACACAAGGTTCATGTTTCCTCCTGTTTTCTAAACTCTTTACATTCTTCATGGCCTTGTCTCTTGGAAGACAGTTTTTTATTTTAGGATATGTTTTTTCAGATGGCTGTTAAGCAATATGACATATGTAGGTGAAAGTTTATTGGAAAACATGAATCTTAATACCCTTACAGGGAAAGCTTTCAGGTGCTTTGTTCTGTCTCTTAACTTCTTCTGGAAAGGGGTATTTGGTAACAGAGGTCAATCATTCCATTGCTGTCAGGTATATGAAAATCTAGCATATAGAAAGCAGAACCTAGATTGCTTCAGTCTAAAAATAATTTTTTAATTTTAAATTTTTTAAATTTTTTAGCCCTTCTAACAATTTCTGGCATGCTGGGTTTTATCCTGTATGGGTAAAGATGTTAACTCAAGGCTAGGTGTTCATTAAGAAATAATAGAATTTGCTCTTGTTCAACCACAGCCATTAGTCTCAAGGTGGTAATTGCTTATCATAGTTTTTTGTAACTTCAGAAGTTCTGGATCTGTTCTGTAATTTTTGAGGATAAAAGACTTGGAAATAGTTAGGTGGTGGTTTTTGGAATGTATACATGAAGAGAGAATGATTTGAAGACCAGAAACTCAGTCTGTGTTTTCACTTATATAAGCTTAAAACAATTTAGTCATTCACAATTTCATAATTGAACAAATGTTTTGCAGTAAATTAAAGTGAAGTTTGCTTCAGGTTTTGTAGTACTTTTAAGAAGCGATAGAAACTAGAAGAACAATTCAGGAGAACAATTAATCAAAGTCTTAGAAAAGCTGACCGGTTTTATTTTTGTTGTCCACCAGAAGCAAAAGCTTAAGGCATTTATTTATTAGTAAATATCATATTTAGGGTATTGACAGCAATTTGGTTTATATAGCGCCACCTGTGACTTTGGAAGGAATTTAGAATTATCTTTCTCACTATTATTATAACAATGATGGCATCTTTTGTCATCGTAGAAAATTCCAGTTGATAGAGTTATTACTGTTACAGTTGTTACGACATCTTCTGTAGTTGAAGGAAAACAAAACTGCAGTTGACAGAACAATAAAAAGTTTTGATAGCTTTGTTTGTAAAGTATGTATTATACAAATATTGAAAGGGGGATGTGTTTGCTTTTTAAAGAATCTAAAATCCTGAAAACGAATAAAAAATGAAAATCTGGCAGGCTATTTTTACTAGCTGAAAAAACATAAAGCTAGAGTATGTTCTAAATTTGTAAATACAAAAAATATGTAATAAATTGCTAGTTATGTGTTACTTTTTCTTTAATAAAGATAACAGTTGACTTTTAGAGTGGAATTTTTTTTGGTCAAGTATTTGTAGCTTGTTTGTCAACAGGTAACAGCTATGTTCTGAATACTGTAAGAGTAGCTTTGCTTTAACGTAAATAAAGTGCCTTACAGGTATCCTTTAGACTGCAGCTGTGAACTGAATGGTAAAAATAACAGAGGAACAGTATTTTCAGTAGGTCTTTCTTTTTGGAGTAAGTTTATATAAATGGTTCAACTTAAGAATAATAATTTAATTGCTTTCATTCAGCTTTCATGATACATGGCTGCCCTCTGTCCAGAGTTAAACATGTTATCTTTAATAGTGATGAAAGTTTACTTTAGATGTTCAAGGACTGGCTTCATTGTACTTTGCATTTTTATGTCACCACTTGGATTATCATACTAGGTCATTGCAGTGCTCATTCCTATCAAATGGCATCCACGAAGTCATAAAATTAAGAATCTGGGTTTTGCCTGTGGTAATGTTGTGGTGGAAAGCTTAATGTGAGTTTCTGTTTGTTTGTTTAACATACCTATTAACTGCAACCTAAGCTTTTTGCCAAGAGCTACCTTGGTTATGTGTTCTGTGAAATACTAGCATTTGGTGTAGCGTGCAGTAGATTTGCCTGCCCACCATGTTCATTCCTTTCAGAGGTGGGGGTGGTGGTGGTGATGACTGTTGTTTCTTCTTGACAGCTGTGTGTTCAGAGGCACCTGTGCATGAGGAGAAGTTTGTTCTATGGCCTCAGAGCTGGGTGCCAGGGAGGATGGCAGCTGCTCAGAGCTGGCAAAACCCCTTTACCTGCAATATCTGGAGAAAGCTCTGCGACTGGATCAGTTTTTACGACAGACATCTGCCATCTTCAACAGGAGTATATCGAGGTACCAAAACCTTTTCCATTTTCCCTTAGGAATACTAAGGAAAGATAAGCATTTTCATTATTTTGTTCCCAGCCAACACTTTATTAAGGATTTAGTAGTGACTTGTTCATTACAAAATCACCTCTAAAGATTTTGGACTGTGCTTCTCTTAGCTCACACTGATAACTCAGTGTGTTGCCAGCCCACGTACAAATTAGCATGAAGTTTTAAAGCTCTTTTTCATTCATAGCTGAGTGACCAAAACTTTCTTTGTCTGCAAAAAGTAGGATGAAGAAGCACTAAGTTGATTTTTCAGGTATGTGGCCTGTTAGTTGTAAGTGAAATGCAAAGATTGTCATCAGATGCAAAATTTATAAGTTAGTTGTAGCAATGAAAAGTGAGTCATCAAGGTACATTTCTGTCCAACAACAATTTACATTTAATTTCATCAGTGTTTTGGGATGCTAGAGTTACAGAACTGATACCTGTGTGAATAGATAAAAGTCTTATTAACAAGCATGTAATAAGATCCACACAAGGAGTAGAAAAAGTATAGCTTTATATTTCTCACATGTACAGTAGTGCTGAGGATGGCAATATTGTGCTTTGGCTTGACTTGATACTAGTTTCCTGCTTAGTTCATGCTTCTCAAATCAGTTACCTGGTTAAAGACTGAAGATGTAGGTTGATAGCATAGCCAGGCTGGTCTGATGATTACTGCTGAGGGGTTAAAAGGAAATTATTAACAGCAATATTGCAAATATGTAAAATTACATCTGAAGCTGTCTCAATTCTCAAACCTTTAGACAAATGGCCACATGTAAGAAAGTTGCATGGGCGTCTCCTCTTTTGAATATTTCCTATCGTTGTCACCATATTACCTATCTTCTTGCAGCGATGAAAGTGAAGATGGATTGGATGACAATCCTTTGCTGCCTCAGTCTGGGGATCCCCTGATGCAAATTAAGGAAGAGCCTCCAAACTCTTTGCTTGGGGAGTCTTCTGGAGCAGGGAATTCCGGGATGCTGAACACACATTCCCTGAATGGAGTACTGCAGCCAGGTAGGCATGCACTAGGCCGAGTCTCTGCTTTCTTTGGGAAAAGCATTATTTCTTAAGATCTCTTTTTGTTCTCTCTAAACAGAACCAAAGTCTGAAAAAGGGAGCTTGTATAACTTTTCCAAGCTGAAGAAAAGCAGAAAGTGGTTGAAGGTAAGAATATTGGAAAGAAATGCAGCTATTATGAAGTCTGTGAGTAGAGTTCCTGTCAACACCCTGTAGACAGTGGTGAGTCATTCCATCTTGTCACCTGATGTAGATTATTGTATAGAAATATGTAAGAAAGCAGGCAGCAACAAGAAAGTAAGTTGGGCACTGGTCCGAGCATTATCACAAATTACAAATACAATTTCCAAATACAGTAAGTTTACAGTAAGTTTGTTCTCATCTCAGTAATCTATTTAATTTTACTTTACATGTACCCCTGAGAGCTCAGAAAGCTAGACGAATGCGTTTTAAGAGCTTCCCTAAATCATGTGATGCAAATTAATTGATGCAAAAATCTCACTGAAATAGAGTCATAAGGCGATATAGAGATGTGGTAATATCTTGTGTTGCTGAAAAGAGGGCTCCAAATGAATTCCTTAGTCTTGTTTTATATTGGCTTGTTGTTTGCTGCACTATTTTTTTTTTTTTTTTGAAGTAACTGGAGCTAGCATCCCTTGCTAAGAAGAAAGGAATGGAGAGGTTTTTTGTTTTTGTTTCACATTAAGGAAAAACACTTACCAAAGCAAAAAATACATTCTACAGAGGCTTCTCATCTTGGAAATGCAAAGAAAGAAGAGTATGTGATAGTTGATAATGAATATTGTATTAGACTTTGGGTAGAACAAAATAGAATTATAATCTCTGTAGATTTGAGGCTTTCATTTTCATCATGTAGCAAAATGGACAATAGGCATTTCAGTTTTGGTAAGCAGCAGCATTCTAGTTAAATTTCACATTGAGGATACATTCAGAAACTTTAAGTAATTTTAGTACACTGTCCAAATTAAAATTCTGTGTTATGCAATATATGGAAATTTCTTTCTAAGATGAACTCAGTACAAGGTCCAAATAAGGATGGAAGGAGAGAGTTGGAATGGTGGCTTTATGCCATCTTTGCATTTTCATTGTACTGTAGCCTTCTCTAGTTAGGAAAAACAGGTTGCCAAGAGGTCAGACAAGATCCAGACCTGCTGCAACTGATGCAGGTGGAAGTGGTAGAATAGCAGTACAGACTACAAATGGGTTAGGAAAGCACCTGCAACCATACAAAATCACAAATGCCATCACAAAATGCCCTTACTGGTATCCTGGATTTTCTCACTGCTGCTTTTCTGAGACTACAAACAGAAGAAGTGGGTTCTAAAATAACTTAACTATCACCAAACTAACAGAAAACTGCCCCCCCCCCATCAGAAAATGTGTATTGTATTCACTGCTAGACAGTACTGTACCTCAGAAAACTATTTTCTATTTGAGGCATTTCAGATGGAAGGCAGTTTGTATATGCCAAGTATTGGTTTTGGGCCAGACCTGCAGCCCTTTATTACGTAAGGGGTCAAGAGTGCTTTGCATAAATAAACAACTCGCTATAGGGACTTGTGATTGTTAAATTATTTTTCATTTATTCTTGTTAGAGTATCCTTCTGAGTGATGACTCCAGTGACACAGATTCACCAAGTGATGAGGATGGAGAGGAGGAAGAAGAATTTTCTCTTTCAAGGGAGGAACTTCACAATATGCTGCGTTTACACAAATATAAGAAACTGCATCAAAGTAAATATAGCAAAGACAAAGAGGTAAAAATCCAGATTTTTTTTATATTTCCTTGATTTTTACTCTGTCTTTTAACTGCGTTATCTAAACTGCTCTTACGTTTTTATCATAATATTTTGTGGACTGGAAAATATCCTGTTGTTTCATAGACTAGAACAGTCTAACATCAGTTTCAGACAAGGTTTATTTAATTAATTACATACAGACTGAAAAGCTGTTGATGCCTTATGCTGAGAATCTGTCAATAATTTATGTAGCTAGTACTGGTACGTGTTATGTATAATTTTCACAGCGCTCTGTCCCAGTCACTAGAGCAAATACAGGGTGCTAGAATGCAAGATTTGCCTAAAATATATGAAAACTGAGATGCTGTGGGTTAAATTCTAGTAGAGGTAGTAGCTACTGTTCAAGACTAAAATTTTATATTTAAACCTAAAGCAGTATACCTGCATCATCATTGAGGTGATGAGTAGTAAGGCAATGTTTACCTTCTTGAAAGGGAGTTCCTAGTTTTCTTCCTTACTGTTTTCTGTCATTCTTTGGGGTTGTACTTGATTCTCTTTTTTTTCTTTCTTGCCTTTCTTTTTTATTCTGGGTTTTCTTCTCATACTCTCTTTTTGCCCTTCTTACAAAAATCTGGTCTGCTGCATTTTTGCATTTTTCTTGATATTAGGCCAAATTCTATGACTGTTTTGATTCTAATATTTCTTCAAATTATAAGGGCTTTTGCAGAAATTATTTTCATCGCTGTTTTGAATTGCACCAGAAAGTAGTCTCAGATAAAGTCATCCTATTCTGCTATCAGAGGATGTGCCTGCAATTAAAATTTGTCTTCTTTTTTCATATTCTTTTGAAATTTCTCTGGAAGATTGAAGAAATATTTTCCCACCCAGGTTTTTGTTTCTGCTCACTTCTTTTTGTTTACTTGTTAAGTTCTAAACCAAGATTGGGTTAGCTTCTTGAAATGTTACATAACTACACAAATATTAATACACCCAATTTTTGCACGTCATAAATATTTGTGTAAAATCTAACAAAAGTTATTTCCAGACCAGTAAGAAATAATATCTAGTGGAAATAACCAGCGTATTGTCACATCAGCAGTATACAGTTCTGGGGAGGCAGGGAACACATGTGTACAAAACAGTTTGTTTATGCTGATCTTCTCACCTTTCAAAAATCTTTTATTAACTTAATAGTATGCTTGAGTTTTAAGTAGTCAATTTCTGACTTGTACTGTCTTTAATTTGCCTGTCTATATGTAACCTGTATATAGTTCTTTAATATTTTAGTTGAATAATGCTTGAAATATACTGACTTTTTTATAATTTGGGGAAAAAATGATGAAGCAGCTGTGTTTTTACTTGACAGTCTGAATGTTTAAGTTGTTTGTCCCTGTGGAAATCTTTTAAATGCATTTCATGTAAACCTGTTCTTCTACATCCTTTGGAATGATAAAGTAGAAAACGTATGTAATTTGGGAATGCAAACACAACAAATAGGAGGTCCATGATGGGACCACTTCATGTAATGTGCTGTCTTGCTGGGCAGCACTCATATGGAAAAGATAGAGCAGTATGTTTTGAAAGAGTAAGCTTCACTGCTCACTTTTCCAGTCCTACTTAACTGGGTAGGCTTGGCTCCCAGTGTAGAACTTGGAGGCCACCTCTGGGAGCAGTGGTTTCACTTTGGGCACTGTATGATCCTTGATAACAATGCTAAATGTGGAGAATTGCATGTTTTCTCATCTCTTCTTTGTGATCAGGATCTGAATTTGTTTACCTGCCATCTCCGTTATCTGCTATATCTGTTTTCCATTACTGTGCTCATTTACATCCACTTCAGTTGCAGCAATATCAGTACTACAGTGCAGGACTGCTGTCTACACATGATCCTTACTACGAGCAGCAGCGCCACCTGCTAGGTCCCAAGAAGAAGAAGTTTAAAGAAGAGAAAAAATTAAAAGGTAAAGTTGCTAACCTTTTGTTTTTAAATGGCTGCTGTGATTAAACTTACTTCCTGCATTATTTCCTTTGAAGAAACATAAATATTCAAAACTTTTGGGTTTTGCCTGGAAATACCCAATTCAGTCAAAGAAAGAATCTTCAGAAAATACTGTGCTTTATCTCCTGGCTTCTAGAAAGCTAGGGTGAAAAAAAGGAGTGTGAATTGAGAGTTCATGGCTTTAGATTTACTTTGTGGGCCTCTGAATCTAGAATGAAAGAGTTATGCAGTAAGTATCTTACAGCTTTATTCATTGCTTCGGAATCCATAAATGCTGTTGTATATCATCATCCATTTAGAGTTTTCTGAAAACAGTATATTTTCTTGAAAATTGTAAGAGCTTATGCAGTACCTGCTGCATTTATTCCTGAATATGTAATTCTAATGAACAAGAACTGATAAGGAGTGAGAGTGTTTTCTGGAAATTAGAGGGAATTCAGAATTGATGTTCAGTGTGAGTTAAAATAGAATTACTTCTGTAACCTCTCAGCTGGAGTTTCTCAGATGCATGTTTGCCAGGAAGTACAGTTTCCTTTCTTGATTGAGCTGGCAGCAGCTGTAAATCTGTAAGGAAGCAGGAAGAGAAGGCTATGAACTGTCAGCATAAGGTGAATTCTGTCTAGTGCAAGTACTTAAGTTTGAGCTGTGTTTTAAGGGGGCTATTTTGGGCTTCCTTCCTTCCTATCTTTCTGCAAGTTCTTCTAACTGTGTATTTTTTTATTTTTTTTTGTCTTAACTAATCTTGCAGCATCCATGATTTTGCATAGTCACAAAGAATATTTGTAATATCTGATACCAGTATCAATTTCCTCTGAAAACTAGTGTCTGTAATACATGATAACATGCTAATCTCTTTCAACTGCTGAGAAGTTTGGTTTGAGACTTATTCCACAAAATGCTAATGTTGTTATATTTAAATATCTTAGCTTTACATGTCTTTAAGTAGAATTTTCCCACAAATCATGAAACATTGCACCAGGTCCCAGACAATTTAACTTCTAAGGCATCTTTCCCTGGGTTGAAAACTTGCATTTCTCCACTCTATTTATTAAACAGGAAAAATCTTTCCATTATAAAGTGATGAGGAAATACCTAATATGATAAATGGATGGTATCAGAATTGGCAAACATGGATAAGTTTGTGTTTTTTGTTGGTTCTACACATAAATTGACTGGGATAGTTTACTCAGGAAAGATACCTGACTAAATGTATCCCCCCCAAAATAATGAAACAAAGTTTTTATGATCATTGTTGCCATGCAGGCAAGTTGAAAAAAGTAAAGAAAAAGAGGAGACGGGATGAAGAACTCTCTTCAGAAGAGTCACCACGACGCCACCATCACCAGGCCAAAGTTTTTGCCAAGTTTTCTCATGACACACCACCACCTGGGTCCAAGAAAAAGCATTTGACTATTGAGCAACTTAATGCACGTCGGCGGAAAGTGTGGCTTAGTATTGTTAAGAAGGAGTTGCCAAAGGTGAGCTTGGCTAATGGCACTAGATCAGTGATGATGGCAAGAAAGTGAAATAGAAAAATTAACTTAGTGGGGAGTTGACACTTGGAAAACCAGAGTGAAGTAAGACCTGATTTTTCTGGTGGTCATTTAATGACCAAACAGATAGATATTCTGTAATCCATAAGCAAAGCGTAGTTCAAATTTCTTATCACCAATAATATAGCTAAATAGATTATGCAGTGCTTTGCCACTGCTTTCATTTGGCTATCCAACCCTTTTCTATGAATAATACAGTAAACTCTAGCAGGTACTCTTACTAATCTATAGGATAGCAATGTAGAGTAAACCAATATCTAGGTTTAACATAAAGTTCTGGAAAGGAGTGTTTCCATCATTGTAGCACATGTGGTTTTTGAAACTTATTTCAGAAACAGTTTAGGGAAAAGTGTTTGTATCATTTACAGGACAAGTTACAGGCACATTTGAAAAAGAAAGCTGGGTTCACTGTTGCTAGTTTTCTGAGATGTGATCAGAGTGGACCTTACAACCTGCTTTTTGGAGTTCATAGTCAACAGACTTTGAATTCTAGGAAGATGAATATGGGTGATGGCTGTATCATCCTTTATGAGCTTATAAGCCAGGCAACGGATATGTGCAGTGTGATAGACCTTATTTTTTCAAAAGACTGATTTTGATCATGTGAAGAATGTAGGATTTACATTAATTCTGAACATCCTTGGGAAACAGTGGAAATTTTTCTTGTTTACATCAGTGATAACAGTGGAATAGAAGAATCCTGCTTTCCAGTAGTAGTAATTAAAGAAATGATCCTGAAAAGGGAGGTGTTTTGCACGCTCCCTTCAGGAGTTGGAATACATTTATGTATGCCTTCAATAATTAAGGATGAAAAGCTGTTTCAGTCAAAATAAAAAATACTTACAGTACCTGTACACAGTTATATAGTAGTGTGCATGGCTGAAGTTGGCACATATATCTGCTGACGAGTGGATAGTGACCTTTTCAAATACTGTGGAGCAATTACCCTTTGACTAATTTTAAGATGGTATTCTTTTATAGGCATACAAACAAAAAGCCTCCGCCCGCAATCTTTTCCTAACCAACAGCAAAAAGGTAGGTGTTGTTTAGCTTTATACTGTTACTTGTACTGGATGTAATAAGCCAACTGTAATGTCTTTATGTTTCTTCTGTTTCTTACGATACTGACTATACTAGCAGAGCAGTATAGTAGAAAGCACTGTATAGAAGTAATTTGTCATGTAGTGTAAGGCTTTTCAGTTTTTAGATGTGTCATTTTGGGCGTGTTTCATAAGCAACAGATTAAATGAGCAAACAAGAATTTCTTTCATGAGATCTTTTGGGCTTGCTTTCATAAGATTTAGTTTGTACATTTTTAATTTCCTGATCTTTGATACAATAAATTAATGACTGTTGGCTTTTGAACTGCCCATCTATCTACTAGTTAGAATTTGCTGGTTTAAGCATTCTTGTTCAAATCAAAAAGGCTCTTGGAATATTAAGTGTGTTGATTTCCATATATATATATAGGAGCCAAGATTAAAAACAGAACAGTTTTCTGTTTAAGTGATTGCAAAAGGAATTTATCTCCTAATCAGTCTTCTCTGAGAAGTGTCATTGTTTCTACCTAGAAGGCTTTACTTTAGGAACACTTGGTAATGGCTTTCTCTGCATTTTTCAAGTGTTATGCTCAAGTGTCTGATTCATTTACATGGCTAATGAAAAGGCAATCAAGTATATGGCTGAGAATCATCAGAGACAAGATGATGTAGGAAACTTTCCATTCTGTATGTACATTATCAAGGAAGGAAGCATTTTCTATGTAAGGGATGCAGAAAATAGAACCTGCGCATATATGGTTAAGAAACTTTGCTGGGTAGGTAGGTTCTTTACTATGGTCCTCCTTAGCTAGCAGAGACTGGATTTCTTTGTGATGTCTGGGCAAATAGCCTGTGATTATTGTATTTGTAAGTATCACAAATTGCATTTTAGCAAATGAGTGATGCAGCAGACTTAGGAGGTTTTGAAATCCTGCTTTTTTTTCTTTGTTTTGTTTGATTATTTGAAATCTCTGTGTTAGAATTGTTGATGTGCAAATTTTAGTGGAGGGAAAAAAGGTCTCAAATATCAAACCCAGCAATATTGACCATTGTGACAACAGCATGAATTTATTTATACTGGAACAAAAAATTACATTGTATTAATGCTTCTTCATGAGATGGTAGGAAAATTGTAGGATACTCCCCCACTTTTCAGTGTATTTAATGTGAATGGGATTGTGTTCCGCCAATACTGCTATTGCAGCAGCCTTGTTAAAACAGTGAGAAAAGAACTACAGAAAAGTGTCTGGAATAGGTGAGTCATAGTTGCAGACAGGCCTTGAACTCTGATCTCCTGAGTTCCCTTTCAAGGACCTATCACCAGATCAATTCTTTAACATGCCATGCTGAAGCTGTCTTCAGGTTTTGACTTCTCCACCATCTCAGGAAGTTTTTGGAAGTTCACGTTCTCTCATGCCATTTCAGAAGCATTACTGCTGAGTAAAGTATCACAGTTTTTTCTCTTCTGAAGGATCAGATTTGGTTATAATTAAATTTGATGTTGTTTATTGCTGGCTTTCTTTAAAATCTGCCCATTTTACCACTGTTTCCAAAACTTTATTTCTCTCTAGCTTGCCCATCAGTGCATGAGGGAGGTACGTCGAGCTGCTATCCAGGCCCAGAAAAACTGTAAGGAAACTCTACCACGGGCACGTCGTCTTACCAAGGAGATGCTTCTGTATTGGAAAAAGTACGAAAAGGTGGAAAAAGAACATCGTAAACGAGCTGAGAAAGAGGCTCTGGAGCAACGGAAGCTGGATGAGGAGATGAGAGAGGTACAGCAAAAAAGCAGATTGCTGATAATTAACCTGTTGAGGAGACACAGAAGTGACTGTATAATTTGAGTTTCTGAATCCAGGCCATGAAATTCAGTTATTTATTCTGTTCCAGTAGTATTCCATGTATTTCCTCTGCTATCTTAAAATTCTTTACATAATTCTTCTAATGTTAACTAGAGGTGATTAAAAAAAAAAGACTTCAAACTGCATAAATTCTTTACAAGTGAGTGAAATGGAGGAACGGAAATGGAGGAAGGGATTAGAGAAGCAATGCGTGTCTTACAGACATACATAACTCAGTGTTGGTAAGGGCCACCTGGGTCCAGAAGGCAAGCCACCTTTTCATTCACATTGAATTTTCTTTTTTTTTCCCCTCTGTTTTTCCTCTGCTGTAAACCGATATTGTAACTTATGTATAGGGCACAGAATTTTTCTGTGATTGCTTTTTAATTGACCAAGTGACAGCCTCATGGACTCCCTTACAGAGTAATAGGGGTTGAATTTAAGGAAAAGCTTCCTTGACAAAGCTCTTTAGTGGATTTATGGTTGTTACTTTACATAGGCGGTGATGAGCTAAGGTTGAATCTTTAGAAAAACCTTATGTTCAGTTTTATGCTTAAATTATGCTTTTACTTAACTGTGTTTCTCTCATTCTTGCAAATTCATAAGCATTTTGTGAAGGTTTCAGCTGACTTAGATTAATAGGCAACTTCTAACTATAGCATTTTTTAACCAGAACCGAAGAATGAACAGAGTGTCTGCAGCATCTTGCTGAACACCAAACAATGTGAATATCTCAACTGTATTACCTAGTGATGTATTTCACGTATTCTACCATAATTCTCTTTACTAGTAAATAACAGAATGTTGGAGTTAGGTTGTCATGACAGCATTTTTAAAACTGTTGAGTTCTTTCACTGTAGATTATGAGAATCCTGTTTATTTTTGTCAATCTTTTTTTTCAGTATAAACAAAACTTTTACACTTTCTTTTATTAGATTATTATATTCTTCGCCATGATTACTGAATTTAAAAGAACTTTTAATTCACAACAATTTTATATTTTAATATAGATGTTTATGGTGGTGGTCAGTGTTCTTATGTGCAACTAGTATTGTAGCATTTTGATATCACACTGATGTGCATAACATAACTAGATTAGTTGTTGATATATTATTAGATTAAATTTTTTTTCTTTAATGATATTATAAACATTAAACTTTCCTGTTTTTTTCCATTCATCTGTTTTTTGTAAATGCTTTTCTTACAGGCTAAGAGACAGCAGCGAAAACTTAACTTCCTGATCACACAAACTGAATTATATGCCCATTTTATGAGTCGTAAACGAGACATTGGACATGATGGAATACAGGAAGAAATCCTACGCAAACTGGAAGACAGCTCTACCCAAAGGCAGATAGATATTGGCGGAGGAGTAGTGGTCAACATCACCCAAGAAGATTATGGTAAGTGGTTCACCTAAGTCCTTCCCATGCACTCTTTTGAAATTTACTGTACTCCTCACATTATCATGCAAACTTACAATTTCAAGCACAAAATCTTTCTGTGTAAGAAACAGTACTATAATTACTGGAATTTATCTGTGTGTGTTAATTTGGTTGGTTACTGCTGCAGAGCTCTAATGTAGAAATGTTGTTTTCAGATAGTAACTATTACAAGGCCCAAGCTCTGAAGAATGCTGAGGATGCTTACCAGATTCACCAGGCCCGGGTATGTATTTTTTGGATCCATGAAGTAGAAGAGAATGCAAAGTAATTGGTAGAGGCCTCAGAACCAGGATCTTTCATAGCAGCCAAGTCAAGTAGGTTTGTTTAATCCTGGGTGCAAGATTTGAATTTAATTCCATTTCCACTTGCTGTGCTAAACAGGTAGAAAACCAGAATGTAAAGATTTGGGCTGTAGGAACAGGCTTGTTTTCTTCTGGTTTCTGGCAGACATCCTATGTCTTAATGTGAAATGTAAAGCCTTTTACGATACAGTTTCTTGATAAGTTAATATGTTTGTCATCTTATGTGTACATTCCTTTTCCTGTTTAGACCAGATCGTTTGATGAAGATGCGAAGGAGAGTCGGGCAGCTGCTTTACGAGCTGCTAACAAGTCTGGTACTGGCTTTGGAGAAAGCTACAGTTTAGCAAACCCATCTATCCGAGCAGGAGAAGATATTCCACAGCCTACCATTTTCAATGGAAAACTGAAAGGTTACCAACTGAAAGGCATGAATTGGCTGGCCAACTTATATGAGCAGGTATCTTAGTACATCTTGCAATTTTTAAAAATTTCTAGGATTATTTAAGTCATTAGAGTAAACTTGGTCAAAAAACTTGGTTTCAAAAACAGACTGCTTATACTCTTATCTGTAATGCCTTTAGAAGAAAGGAAAATACTATGTAAGTCACCTATCAGTGTTGTTGATGATTTAGGAAATACCAACTTTGAATAGGGCATTAAGTTCAAGATATGTTTATACCACTTAGCACTTAGATTATACACTGAGGAGACTTTTGCTGCTCAGAGCTGCATACTGTTTCAGGCTTGGGTCAGCTGGTAAACTGCAGGCAACCTTGACCTCATGTGTGTACCCAGTTCACAGTATGATTGCAAAGTGCAGACAGGCTGAGGGAAAGAATCAGACTGAGAAATGAATGGAAGTGCAGTTGAGATAAGTTATCTCTTAGTAGAAGATGTAAGAGACGATAAGGTGTTTCAGGGTTGTTACAGTGGGGCTGCTTCCTCTCAGTTCAGTGGCAGCCGTTCTGCTAGTTGTGTGTAGATTAAAAAGTAGTAAGTTAAAGGTGTTCATTTATGGACCTTTTGCAGGGCATCAATGGAATCCTAGCAGATGAAATGGGCCTGGGTAAAACAGTACAAAGTATTGCTCTCCTTGCACATCTGGCTGAGGTAGGTGGATTATAGCTTATTCCTGGTCAGTAAGTTTGATAGAAGATGCATAATTTTCACATGCTGGAAATGAATTCTGGATTTTAAGGCTTAAATGTCTTAAAAAGACATTTTACCCTTTGTTTTAAAGCAGAGCCTTTGGAATGGGGGTGTGTGTATGTATATACAAATATATAAATAAAAATAAAATTTTCATTTATTCACAGAGTATTATCTTTTCACTTGCACTGAATGTGAAGGTGTAATGAGAGAACAAGTTGTACACTTCCTGGTTCATTGAGTTGTACAGATCAGAGAGACTTGTAGAATTGAAGCCCAAATTCTGAGCTTCATGGCAATCAGTGTGGATTTCCGTATTTTGGTGGGATTTTTTTAGGAAGCATAGTGGTTCTTCTGTGCCAGGGCAGACAAAACAAAACAGAAAAAGCAACAGGAGTTCACTCCTTCATGCAGAAATAAGTATCTTTAAAAAAAAAAAAAGTCTTGATTGACATCCAGTCACTTGCCTTAAATAGGACATATCAACCAAGTGAGGCTGAGAGCAGAATTAGCTGCAGTAGTGACCAAGTGACAATTATGTTCCTCTTGATACCAGTTTACTGGCACTATCAGCCACAATACTGGAACGGTATGTAGAGCCAAAGGCTTTTGAGCTCATTTGTATGGAAGGGATAACAGATAGTCTTGTCTCCCTGTTGCACTGCAACTTGAGATTTTTGGAAGCCTACAGAGGGCTTTTACTTTTTCTGGCTCTTCCTTACACAGGCCAGCTTGTAATTACAAATACACTAATGGATCAACTTTTTTGTTCACCAAAGGGCATTCTAATGTGAATTGATGGAGCAAAGCTTTCCAATGCCACCTGAAGTTCTTTTCCTCCCCAGAATGACAGGGTCTGTTAGTAATGTGAAGGTGGCAACTTTCAGAAACAAAAGAGATTGTTCTGGGAACAATTTTGCTGTTATGAAATAAGTCTTAGTTAAACATTAGATTTGCTCTGTTTAATTCTGTGTCACCCTGCTGTGCTGCGAGGAAGTTTTGCTGTGTTGCATATAGTTCCCTCTCTTATGTAGTAACTGTCATTTAGTAGTTGTAAAGCTATGTCAAACTGTCTCTGTATCCCTTCCCCTCAATTAATTTGTGGGTGTCTATTTATTATTACTTCTTCTAATGTGTGTATTCCAGAGAGAGAACATCTGGGGACCTTTTTTAATAATTTCACCTGCCTCTACTCTTAACAACTGGCACCAGGAGTTTGCCAGATTTGTACCTAAATTTAAGGTAATAAGCATGTGCAAGAAAGTTCTTTCTGTTTTCTCAAAAGCAAACTGTTTTGTTCTCCTGAGTTCTTTGCCACATTTGGGTGCCTCATTACCTTGGAATTTGAAACTCTGTAATGGGCCTGAATCTGATTTTTTTTTTTTTTCCATCCTCTTGGTTTTTCTGGAGCATTCAATTATCTAGGGCTTAAAAATTGTTCTTACTTGAATCATATGACTTTCATTTTGCATCAGCTTAAAGACACCTCCTCAGTGAGGAATTGAAGCAGGGCAGGGAGTGGATATTTAGTTCTAATATGTGGGCCTGGCAGCAGATACAAGAATCATATTTCAGTCTTGTATACTGTCTTTAGGGTTAGAGCAGTGTTTTCAGTTGCATGTCAATTTGAGTAAGATAAATACTGTATAGGAACAAAACTGAACTCTAAACAGATTAGAGGGAGAGCAAATGCAGTTGTTACTACAGAAAAATTGGACCATAGTCATACAACCAGTAATCAAGAAAAAGGAGAGAAGTGAGGCACAAATAGATAAGAACAAAAATATTAGAAGAAACTAAGTGGAGTTCTTCAGGTGTGTTGTGAATGTGAAGACGTAGTAAGGTGGAAAGCGAGGAACAATCAGTTACTGAAAACCAAGCTGCTTACCTATTCCCCAGTGGAAAACATTGGAGTATTGCAAAGGAAGATTTGAAAAGGATGTGTACTGCTTAAACAGTGCTGAAATTTTAGAATTAACAGACAAAAGTGTCAGAAGGACTTACCTTTTACCAAATAGCTTGCTCTGCAGATCCCTGATGAGGACTGTATGTTGGCTATGGTGGTGTATAGTTTGAGGTATCTGTATGAGGCGAAGTTGTGCTAGAACATAGTCTTATATTGGACGATTCGGGTGACATATTTTGGGATAAACTGTGGTTACTGAGACTTCAAAGAAACTGATGAATAACTAGAAATGCTTAAGTTAGCGAGGAGTCATTTTTTAAAAAAAACCTAAAAATAATCCATTTTTGTATTTGCATAACCCAAAATAATAGGGGCCCTGATGAAAAATCCTGGAGTAGAAAACATTAGAGCAGTTGGCCATTCTACCTACTTACTTTCACCCGTTTCCTTCAATCAGTTCATTGTATAGAACAGGCAAGCAGCAGTTTTGTTTCTCCTCATGAATGAAATACAGAAAACGTTTCAAAACTGCAGTCAGGATGCTTGTGAAAAAACATGTTTCCCTTTTTTGACTTAAAAAAAAAAAATCTGTTTCTGTCGTTATATGGCTGTTCTTTGAATGTATTGCATAATAATGCATCCTCATGTATGGAACAGAACATGTTTTTAAAAGTTTTCTAAACTTATGATTGTCACATGTTTACAACTTCGATCAATCTTTTTCAACCAGTATTGTGTCCTGCTTCTTAATCATACAAAGCATGTAGTCAATTATGCTTGTAGTAAATCACAGTGAATTAATTTCTTCAGGTCTATGACAGAATATGTAAACTAAAAGGCAAATCACTTTTTGATTAGTCTGGGTTTTTTGCTACGATCCTTATTTCAGAACAGTTGTAAGAATACTCAACTAAAGGCACTTTGAAGTTTAAGACCTTTCTCAACCTCAGAAAGCAGCATTCCTCTTTGCAGTCTTAGTTGAGTGTAGTCCTTTCACCAGACAGAAGATGGCAGTACAGTATTATGACTCAGTAACTCTGGTTTCAGTGCATTGCAAAGATCTGTTCAGAGTAAAAGGACCCGTGAATTTCTGAGCTATAAATGGATTAACAGATTTCTCTGGCAGTAGTGCTTACTTCTTAAAATCCTTATATTAAATATGTCCAGACCAGGTGTTTTAACTTTAGCTCAGATTTTTGGGGACAGTTCTGAAATACAAAACCAAAGGGATAATGAGGAGTGTTAAACAAGAAAACGAGCCCACTGGTCCTGTAGGGTTAACTGTAGCAGTTGAGGGCAGACCTCTTTCTGCCATAAGCAAAGTATCATTTTTAATTTTTAGAAAAACCTGACTAGAAGGTGTATCATGCTACTGGGCATTTTGAGATTCTCAGCATAGCTTGATCTAGCCTTTGTACTAGGCATAAATTGCTTGATCATTTTGCCTGGAATGCTCTGTTTCTAAGTATTTTTAAGTCTTTCTTGGTTTTGTGTTAAGAAAGATAATATCCCTTTTCATTGTTTTGGAGAAAGAAGTCTGTCTTTCTCATTTTTGTAGAATACAAAGGATAAAATTCTAGAGCAGGTATGTCTTTATTTGAAAATAATATATTTCTACTTCTGTACTGTTTCAGGTGCTACCTTATTGGGGAAATCCCCATGACAGAAAGGTGATCAGGAAGTTCTGGAGTCAGGTAATACCATCATATCCAGGTGCTTGACCATATTTGTTATTTCTGCAGAGTAAACCAGAAACTGTTGCTACATGCCACCAAGCTAAATGATGTGTGGATACAGAGTTCTGTTTCTTCATCCATGTAGTAGCATTTTCATTAAGATAACGAGGTAGAAGGCTTCCCTTGTGATGGGGAGCAATACAGAACAGGGCAATTCAGGGCAGTATGGAGTTCAGTTGAAGAAACTAGAGCTCTGTAAATAAAGCTGGAAGTTTCAGTGTCAAGGACTGTTTATTCTATTTGAGTAACCTAACTGAGGATGCCCAAGTCTAGCATCCCTGCAGGCCTGTCAGATTGTTCCTGATTTAACAACAGCATTTTGTAGGGTTCAATGCCTGGGTCTTGTCTGGCACATTAAGAAGCATCTGAAATTGTTCAGGGACTAATGGGCTTAAGTCCAGATCCACCAGTTGAATAACTGTGCTGTAATTAATTAAAAAGTTAGCTGGGGAAAAATGCAGTAATAATGAGAAAAGATTATGAAACAGAAGCCTGAAATTACAGTATACACAAGTGAACTCTTCACAATGTGTTTACATTATGTGGACATTTGTTTCTTATTTTGTGTTATAGAAGACACTGTATACTCAGGATGCTCCTTTCCACGTGGTGATTACCAGTTACCAGCTAGTAGTACAGGATGTGAAGTACTTCCAGCGAGTGAAGTGGCAATATATGGTGCTGGATGAAGCACAAGCACTCAAGAGTAGCTCCAGGTAATAAGTTAACTGGAAACAAAATGTTCCTTCTGTATCAACCTGTTGAAGGAATATCAGGAAAACATAAAGATTACATAAATTGTTCAAGTTAAAACTGACACACACAGACCCTTTAAGTGTCTAACCTAGTTAAGTATCTGTATAACTCTCTGACACTGGATTGATCCACCAGTTTTTTGCATTTAGATTTTACTTTTCCAAATACGTAAAATGTAATTAAAAAGTAATTGTGGAGCAGAAACTTGCATGGAGTACAGGACAGTTAAACAAAACAGTGTGAAATGCTGTGCACCTTCTTTCCTGACTACTCACAGAATTCTGCTTAGTGAACAGACTGCAGTCTTTAGCATGTATTGCTTATAAGGGCTCCATTAAATCCATTCTTTTGATTCCTTCTTCAGTGGTACTTCCAGATACAAATGAAGGTCAGAACCCTGGGAATACTGTTGGCTGCAATAAAGCCCAATCTTTGTCAAAAGACTCTGTGCCAGAAAGTTTTCTGTTTGTTTTTAAATAATGGATTTGTCCGTCTTTACTTCTGTAATTGCTTTCCCATAACCTTTGTCCAAGTTGTCACTGCACACAGTAAATTGAAGACTGCTTTTGATGCAGGCTCATTCTGACCAAACTCTGTCTCTTCAGCATTCTTTGGAAACTGCCCTTCTAAGAGGATTGTAATGTATAGCTCTGCACTCCTGCCACAGTAGCCTTAGTGTTGGCAAGTCTGAAAAACACATGACATTCTGATTCATAATAACTTTCTTTTGGGAAGTTAATAATACTGATCATGAGATTTTATTAGCATCCAAGCATTTGTATTAAAAACGAGTAAAAAAACACTTAGAAAAATAAAATAAATGATGCATGTTTCTTTGTAATTTGTAAAAGGCTACTTCTTCCTGTAATTGTCTTTGAAAAGCTGGGGAGTAGCTGTGATAGTTTTACCCAGTGACCTCCAAAAATCATTTGGGAAGGTCACTGGAAGCAATTGGTCATAAAATACTTTGTTTCATATCCTTCTACAAAAAACAGTTATAATGATTTTTCTTAATTTTATTCATCAGTGTTCGTTGGAAGATCCTACTACAGTTCCAGTGTCGAAACAGATTGTTGTTGACTGGGACCCCAATCCAGAACACCATGGCCGAGGTATTCAGGAGCTCACAAGAGTGGACTTTTCTTTATAACAAGAATATGTATTAAATATATGTGAATAGTTGAGAAACATGTATTTTTGTGGTTGTGGGATCATGCTTGTAGCAAACCACTGGCAAACAAGTATGGGAGGGAAAATTCAGAAACGTGCCACATGTTCAAATAAAAATAAAACTGAAGATACCTGACGGTTAGTAAACCTAGATTTCAGGATGAAATCTAATTCTCGTGGCTATTCCTTATGTTGGCTGAAATCATTGCACTGTGTTTCTCACTGCTTTCTTATGTTTTGTTAAGTTGATATATCTGGCATTTGTCTGGGGGGGGGTGGGAAAAGGATGTGGCTGGGTTTTTGTTTAATTTTGCCATGTCTCATGATCTAGTAAGGTGATTCTGTTCATAAAGAGCTGCAAGGGTTTGGGATCTCCAATTACTTTGTACGCAGTACGGTGACTTTTGCCGATCTACTGTTTTCTCCTCTCCTTTTAGCTGTGGGCCCTGCTGCATTTTATCATGCCAACGCTGTTTGATTCCCATGAAGAGTTCAATGAGTGGTTTTCTAAGGACATAGAGAGCCATGCAGAGAACAAATCCGCCATTGATGAGAGTGAGTTCAGTGTATAACTGCAGTATTTTTTATGTTAAAAATCTGTTGCCTTTTCCAAATAATAATGGATAAACTTTCTCATTTTTTGTATGAGAAATGTCATCTAGCAGAGGGTACATAATGGGGTTGGAATATTATGGGTTGTTGTTCATAGCTTATGTCAAAGTTTGTGTTTCTGACTGTAATGTAGCATGTGTAATGAATAGAAAATCATGTAGTGAAAGTCTTGGTTTGTTACTTGTGTCCAGCACTACTCCTTCCCAAACAGAGGATAACAAATATTTTAAATATTTGTAAGTTTCTACAGAGCACATAATCTTGGAGATCTCCTGAGTGTGTTACAAGCTCTAGACACAAAAATTAATGACACAGAACACTAAATGCCTTCTGAGCTCCAGAATAGAAGCATAAAAATTCTTTAAAAAATAAAAATTTTTACTGTAAGTTTTAGGGGATAATTAATGTAGAAAAATCCAGCTAGCTAAAATAGCTGATTTGTAATTGGAGTAGAACACAGCACAGTTGGAACTTGTCACAAAAGTAAAGGGTTTAACAGTTCCGAAGTACCCAGAACTCTGTTTTTACAGGTTATTGTAAAGTTTGCAGTTGTCTGTCAATGCAGTATGGCCTGTTCTTTTGACGTTACAATTTAGGGGGGCAAGACTTAAAATTTTAATGATCTCTTTTCACTAATTAGCAATGTCTCATCTGAAACTTTCTTCTTCAATATCAGTGAGTGATAAATTTAAGCCCATATTGTTCAGCCCAGAGGAATACAGAACACATAAAATGCTTTAGAAGTTCATTCTTAGAAGCAGATTTTTAGATTCGTAAGTTAAACAGTGTAGTTTGGCACTCATTTTAAAAAAGAAAAATCAACAGAGAAATGCCAACTCTGTGCTGTAAGAACTCATATGGGGGGAAATGGCTGAGCAGTAAGGGACTTAATTTGTAGTAGAGCACCATATAGTTTTCTTCTTTGGTGAAGTAATTGTTCCTTCTTCCCCATTCCCTGTATTTCAGACCAGCTGTCCCGCTTGCACATGATCCTTAAGCCTTTCATGTTGAGAAGAATCAAGAAGGATGTGGAAAATGAGCTGTCAGATAAGGTGAGAAGAAGTATTTATCTGGAATGAGTATGTTAACTATTTTGTCATAGCTGTGTTTTCTAATCTGGTTTTTGCAAACTCGTTTGTCAGTCTGCATACCTGATATTTGGTTGTAGACCTTTCACAGACCTTCAGTTTCTGGCACTGTGTCCCAGCAATCTCATTAGAAGCGGATGTAACTGAAGAACCCCTAATGAATAAACTTTTCTTCTAGGGAAAACATTTTGTTAAGTTACAAATAAAAAATCTTTGAGCCTGATTATGTTGACAGAAATGTCACTAATTGAAGTGAAGAAGATTGATACAACAATGATTGGGTGATAAACATCTCCAGTTGCCTTTGTGATGGATTTGGCACACATTTAGGATTCTTTTTGCTTGCTTGTAAAGAGCAAGAAGTGCATAGTGGCAGTATCATACTCTTCTCTCTTTTTAGTCTTTTAATTTCATGTGGATGTTAGCCATACTGGATGATCTTGTGGTCAATATGTCCTCAGGTGTTGACAGCACTGGCTAAGAGACATCTACTTTGTTCTGATTTGTTCTGTGCTTATTAATTTCAAAACTAAAACGTTCCACAAACACTGTTGGTAAGTGATGCACCTGTTGTTATCATGGGCTCCTGACACCTGTTTAAGATGGCTCTAAATGGGTAGCGTTTTAACAGGATAGTAGAACTGAGGTCAAATTTTAAGCTGATCAGCCGCAGATATGTTTTCAGTTTCTTAAGAATCTGTTTACTTAGTTGTGCTACATACCTTTAAAGGCCTGTCTGCTACATCATTACCACATCTATGGGTTAAGTCCTTCCCAGGTTGGATCCTGAAATACAGATATGAATGTGACTGCCTGTATATGTATTTTTTGAGAAAGTTATGTTTCCTTAAGATAGGTTTCTCTGCTTTGTGTGTACTGATGTGGTCATCCTCCATTTCAGAGATAGAGAAGACTAAATCTTCATTACTATTTTGCAGATTGAAATTCTTATGTACTGCCAGCAGACAAGTCGACAGAAGCTGTTGTACCAAGCTCTGAAAAACAAAATCTCTATTGATGACCTCCTGCAGTCCTCAATGGGCACTACTCAGCAAGCACAGACCACCACTAGTAGTCTCATGAATCTAGTCATGCAATTCAGGAAGGTAAGGCTATTTTAAATAATAATTTTAAAAAACTATAATAATTCATTAGCACAGAACTAAAATATGGCTTCTAGAAAACACCGTATAAAAAAAATTTCTGGCATAGGCAAGCAAATTTGCATGCAGTTCAGTTGTGTTTCTGATGCAGTGTAGCATGATGTTGGGGTGGAAGAGTTTTAGCCAAATCGTGCATGCATCTGCGATAACTGGTTTGGTTCCAAATTGGTTGTTGAAGGAAATCATTCACTTGGGAAGAAGAGGCAACAGCTGTTATGTGAATAGGAAAAGATATAATATGGTATTCAAATTTGAGTAGAGATACTAAAATAGCTCTGACATACTAATCAATATCAAAGTTTTACTGATCAATAGTCATAGTTGATTTGGGATGTAAATGCTGCATCAGACTAGATTAATTCCTCCCAGTGTCTGACATGCTGTCTTTCTTACAGGTGTGCAATCACCCAGAGCTGTTTGAGCGACAAGAAACTTGGTCTCCATTTCACATCTCCCTTAAGCCATACCAGATTTCAAAGTTCATCTACCGTCATGGACAGATCAGGGTCTTTAACCACTCACGGGACAGGCAAGCCTACTCCACTTCCTCTCCAGTTTATCATATTTAGTATTATTACTTAGACTTATTTTAGCTTTATAAGTGCTAATTAACTCCTTTACCTAAGGTATTTAAATGACATTGGCCAAGCAATGCATTCCTAGTTTTCTTTCTTTCATTCAGCTGTTAAGCATCTGATATCTGATGCTCACTCTTGGTGGAATCCTGATCATCAGATATGCCTTTCATTGAATAAGACAGTCAGGAAAAGGAATTTAGAGTTGTTGCTGATGCTGTGTGATAGAATTAAGCTTTAAAAGAATTCTTAAAACAAACAAACAAAAAAAAACAAACAAAAAAAAACCCCAAAACTTGTTTTCCCTTCAGTGAGTTGTCATGTTTAAGGAAGCTGTCAGTATCTGTAGGTTGTGACATGGTATATTTTGAGCATCTGCTAGTGCCTTGACGGCTTTTAATGCTTACCTTGGATGAATAGAAACTGCCTGAGTACAGTTTGCTGTTTTCTTCAACTGTGGCAATTCTTGATTAATTTTGTTTGCATTCAGTTATAAGAATTCCTCAGGGCAGAGATGAGAAAGCCATGTTTGAAGATGAGACTAACCATTCTACAGTGTAAAATGCATTTCCAGAACAATGGTGTCTCTCAGTGTCAAATTGACAGTAGTGTATGTGGACTGATGATACTTTCCTACTGCCATGCAATTTCAGATATCCAGAGTGCTGAAATACCTACAATGAAGAACTGATTGGTTACTCTGTGTTTTCTGCTGACTGTGTGATTGAACATTGTATGTGTTAACACCTTCTTAGTGATTTTGTTTGGTTTTGTTGCTTTCATTTTCAGGTGGTTGCGGGTTTTACTTTCACCATTTGCACCAGACCACATCCAGCAGTCTCTCTTCCATAGGAAGGGTAGGTTTACAGTCCTGGGAAGCAAGTTGGACTGCACACTTGCATGTGATATTGTAATATGTCATATTAAGGGGGAAGGACTGAGAGCCCAGATCAATTAGTCCTCTGAGATAATCTGATTAGCACTTGTTAGAATTCTGTTAGCATTTGTACTTGTGCACATATGTCATTTGCTCAACGAGGAAAGGATGGAAGCAGCTAGAAGAATAATCTGTGGACAACTTGTTATTTAGTCACTGCTTAATCTTACTACAGTCTTTTGTTCCATTCCTCCTGTCTTGTCTTAACTTACTTCAAGGTATTAATGCTGCCTTTTTAGTCAGATGCGAATTTTTCACAGATTCAATTCAGAGAAATCTTGGATTCATTTCAGTACGTTCTATATTGTATGTTAAACTGCCAACTTCTCTTTCAAATAAAAAGTAGATGAGATGCAAGTAACCCAGGTTCTAATCAATGAGCAAAAAAACCTGCATAAGCTGCTTATAATGACCAATACAACTTATTATTATCGTTTATTGAATTTTTTTTCACTAAGGAGAGCTAACTAGATTTCTTTGCTGTTGGGTTGGAAACATTTTGGGAGGAAAAAGCAAGAGAGATGCTGGCTGCATTACTATGCTGAAACCTGTTAGCATGGACCTGTTCAACTATGCAAAACCCTTTTCAGTTAAGAACCACCACATGCAGCTACAGGAGTCTGCACGTGTCTAACTCTAACTTCCATGTGTCTTGCTGATTATTCTGGTCTCTGTTTTGGTATTCATAATAGGCCTTTTCTTGGGGACCCTTTCTGGCATACCATAAAAGGAAAATAATTTTGTGAATATAATTTTTGTGTAGAAGTTAAAAAATGGAAAGATATGAATGGTATTGGGGGTACACAGTGCACATGGGTGGTCCTGAAAGGCTTTCCTCATTAACAGTGGAACACACCTCTTCTGCTCCCCACCCTTCACTGCAGTGTATTCATCATCCTCGCCGTATCTGTTGTAGCCTTATCCCCATACCCACGTTGCCCTATCAATTCCTGTGTCTCCTTCCAACCCATTTGAATGACAGGCTGGGTGAGAGGGAGTATGTTTGGCAGGCATCCTGAGGTATGCATGTTCTGGTCAGCCGTCTGGCAGATATGTGTTTGGATTCACAAACGTGCACACTGCCTATTGATTCTTAGTAGGCGAAATCCGTGTCCTTACTGGCTGCATGGTTTTCTGGCCTAGAATGTGTTTGTCTTTCTTGGTAAATGCCTTTCTCTTGCCCAGCCTGGAAAATGACCTGGAACTTGGAGTCAGGCAACAGCAATTCAGATTCAATTTTCAGTATTTCTAAAAGATCTAGGTTAAATTAAGATCTCCTGTTTTTTCACCTAGGTTTGTCATATGTCAGAGAATGTGTTATCTTGAATTGATTAAGTAAATTTATTGTTTTCAGCTATGAGTGTCTGTGAAATACGTTGGCCTAACTTCAGTATTTCTGTGACATAGGCATCAATGAAGAAAGCTGTTTTTCTTTCCTCCGGTTTATTGATGTCTCTCCAGTGGAAATGGCAAACCTCATGAATCAGGGACATTTAGCCAGGTGAGGACAACTTCTTTTTTTCTCTCATTTCTCTCATTTAGTAATTATAGGAGAAGTACACCTGATGTTAGAGGCATCTCTCTGTAAACCTGCATCTTCTGTGCCTCCTAATATTATCATTTGCCTATTGTTATCTAATATTATACCAACTTCTAGGATGTTCCTCCAGGTATAGGGCACCATTATGCAAGGCAGTTTTTATGCCTCTGTCAAGAAAACCTCTGTTACAAAGATTTGACGTTGTAAATACACAAGATGGTCAAAGGGCAACAGCAGAGTTTGGATAGGATCACACTGTAGGCTGCTGGCATTATCAAGCGCAAAATCCAGACTTTTGAAGGCCAGTTTATTGCGGTGCTTACCAATTGCACTTGCATATATGTTTTAACACCTACAGAATAAGCTTGTGCTGTGATAGTTGTTCTTCAGCTCCAAGTGATACTGTCTACTTTCCACATGTCCCGTTTTTAATATGGAACGGAATTCCAAGGCGTAGGCTTAGGATAATGGATTTTTAGCATTGTGAACTGTATTATCTTAGAAGTGGACATGATCTGTTTAAGTTATAGTGTACTCTGCAATGGACACTCTGAAGTGACTGTTAAGAAATTTTGAGTTTAAAAGCAAGTCTTAATGAATACAGTTGTTTTGCTTAGGGCTTTGTAAGTGTAATATTCTTTTATTGTTGTGGTTATTTTGGACTACTCTTTCATATCTTTGTTTCAATAACATAAATTTCTCTTGATCTATTTGAATGATCTCTATGATAAATTCTGCATTCATTATGCAGGTTGTTATGAATAATTTATATATGAAGCAATTTACAGAGAAGTCAGAGTGCAATTTTTAAGTAGTAGTGGCTAACTTGGGCTCAACCCTTTTAAACAAAGTGCTTCAAGGTGTATGCTGATTTAATCACTTAGATTCAGTTAAGCCACCTTAGAAGAAATTAAAATAAAGTAATATAATTGGAAGATGTCCAACAAAAATTTTTTCCTTTGAGTCAGGACACTGCAAGCCTGAAATTCCCAAAAAACATTTGTGTCAAATAGAGTTATGTTGTAAATATACTCAAGCCTTTCTTTGTCAAAGCAGAGAGTAAATACATCTACTGTGTTTTGTTTCAGATGGTTAGCTCTTTTCCTGTCTCTGAAAGCATCCTACAGGCTCCATCACATGCGCTCCTGGATGGAGACAGAAGGGGAGAAACAGCAGGGGTCACGTTTTCTGAGGAACAGGGATTTCTTGCTTGATGTAAATTTCCCACTCTCTTTCCCTAACTTGCACAGCTGCACTTTGCTGCAGGTAAGCAAAATTTCTGTGACGTGGAGACAGTAGTAAATCCTCATGAGTCAGAAACGATGAAAACCTTTGTATCCTTATAAAACAGAATAAAACAAACTTGGCAACAGGATGACTTTATTATCTGCTTTATTAGATACAGTTAATAAAGTTCAGAGTGCTGAACAAAAAAACAGTTTAACTGCTATCTTCCTTCCATGTGGTGATACATTTCAAAACTTGCTATAAAAATAATTTAATTAGAAATTTAAAAATATTACTGGAGCAACAGAACTAGACTTATAATTTGTCAGGGTGTATTCTGCATGTAAGCCTAAGAGGTTTCTAATGTTTTTCTACATGCAAGATGCTTGTTTTCTGACTGAAATTAGCTCTTTTATTCTCAAATTCAATACATTATTGCAGCAGCTGTGGAAAGCAGAGACTTCAGCCTAGCAGTGTTTCAGAGTTGATGGACAAGCATTGTCTGTCAGTGGTGTCTTTCTACTCTGAAATTTGCTTCTGCTGCTATCTGGTAGACTCCAAACTTGTTCATCTTACTGTGTAATACAAGGTCACTTTCTCTCATCTTTTGCGTGGGATGTGTGTGCAGGTTTTGTCTTTTTATGACTATATTGCTGTTGATTTCCCGAGTTAGGTTATAGCTCCATTGATTCATCTCACTGGGAAATAAGTTCACAAAACTGCTAGCGTAGAGTCAGGAAAGCATCTAGGGCAGTTAGCAGATATGCAGTAAAAAAATGTTTTCTGAAACAGTGAGATCGTGCCAAATTTCTCTAGGGAATATTGCTTCTGTTCATGAGTCTGGAAGGGGAAAGGAGATAGCCAGAATTCAATTGAATAGCATGTAGAGGAAGTTGAAATTGAAGACGCATAAGCAGTAGGAAACCAACTTTGGACTTGGTGTCATGTTTTGCAGTGTTAACAGCAAAGCCAACAAAATGAGTTGTCCTAGTTATCAAACAAAGAGCAAGCCAGCTGACTCTGTATGCCAGTTAACTCTGGCTGTGCTGGTGTTTAAATATGCTGTATTTCCATGTCTAGCTTGATAAAATGTCTATGCTATATGGATTTTTTTGAGATTACATTCAGCTGTTTGTATACTGACTGTGTAATGCTTATCTCTGAAACTATACTGTAGCTCTGTCCTCTCATTGGTATGGTTAAGGAAAACATGTGGTGTCATAAATGTTGCAGCCTAACAGTAAAGAAATAGAAGATGGTATCAGAAGTTGTATGCACTTACAGAATGTAGCATTCATTATTACACGTGTAGAAAGACGATCTTGATAGCCTTTGGGCTAGTGTGTATAAATATTAAAATTAAAGTTGTTGTATTTTCTTAAAAAACAGAAGGTAAGTTAACATTACAGATATTAAATGTGCGATGTGGAACATGCATATGTAGGTTTCAATATTAACAATGAAATGTAAAGCATTGGCTAAGCTACAGACCCACCTATACCATAACCTAGCAAGACTTGAACATATAATTTGGTTTCTCCAAATAATTTGTGTTCTTTGAGGAAGTCATTACTTGTGTCTCAGGGGGTCCCAGTGCTGTGACTGTGTGTAACTATTGACTGGTGTAACTAGTACCTTTTGCATAGAAAACAGCCAGCTGAGGAGCAAAGCTCATCAGTGTGTGCAATACAGTGCATTTGTGATAACCCCAGTAAATCTAAAGGAAGTTTAGCCCTACCATTATGACAGATTCTTTAGAACTGTTTTCCAACCTGCATGTTAGACAAATTACCACCTGAACTCACTTTAAAATAGTATGTTTGCAGAATTTTGTTTGCACAGCTTACATATAGTACATCTTAAAAAAAAAAAAAGGGGTGCAAAACCAAAGGGAGAGTTGAAAAACAAACTGAACTTTACATGCCTGTCTTTTAGCAGCTTTCAACATTGTGAGTGAAAATGAACTCACTTTTTTTTTATCTTAGCCCAAATTTGAGAAACTTTCAATGTAAAATTCCCTGAGGCTTTTTCTAGGGCTTCATAAGATAGTAACATGTAGGGAGTGAGGACGGGGAGAAACAGAGGAAAAAGGAAATGGTATAAATCTGGAAAGGCTTTTCTTAACTGCTCAGATCAGCATTTCCGATTTAAGAGACAAAATATGAAAAGTCAGTAGGAAAAAAACATAATTTTTAAATGGATCTTTCAGAAATTGAGGTAACATCTGTCTAAAGATAGTATGAGTTTATGTAAACACAGAAACCCCTTGCAGTGTGAGGTCTCTTCACTTCCTTACTCAGCACCTCAACAACACGTGTATTAATTTGTATACATTGATTTAAATTAATACAAAATCTGATCTGTTGAGATAAACCCTCCTCTCCTTTGCTTTCCTAATTTTCTTTCTATAAAAAAATGAGGAGTGTTAATGAGCTTAAGATGCTGGTAGCAATTACCCATATTATGTGCACCTCTGTTAGCAACATAGAAATACCACTTTCAATATTTACTTTGGTTTGCATGGTTGCAGTAGATGTGTACATTCTTATTTTTTAACAATCCTCCTCTTCAGTTCTTTGCTTTGTTGTACTAAGGTATATGATCCATTTTAGAGCTGTGGCTGTGTTCAGTTCTGTAACTTTACCCAGTCTTTTCCATGTATGTGACTGATGGGAAATTGGTTTCCGCTGTCCCTGTTATATCTGGTGTCTACTCTGTTCATGAATATTTCATGGCAGCGTATGTCAGGGAATTCAGAGGGGGATGTTTCTTACGTGACCTGCTCATAATTTGTACACAGGAAGCACGGTGCTGAAAAACAGGTTAATATCTGTGTACAAGACCTACTTCTAATACTGTGTGTATACAAAAAGAATATTCTTCTCTTCGTTTGGATACCTTCTTGGAAGTTTTCCTTTGTTTCTTTCTGTGTACTTCTAATTGGGCTAAAGCCATCTTTGATGGCTCTTTGATACTGTCTTCCAAAAGAGAATTAAATAACAAACTTGCATAGGTTTGGAATTACAGTTTGTTAGCTTCCTTTCTCTTCACTTTTTTGTATTCTCACGATCCAGGAAACCAAACGTTACCAAACCCCTCTAATGACCAAGACCACAGTCAGTATGGCAGTGCATGCTGGTGTTAAGTCTTACTGGAAAGCTCTTCTGACTGCATGCAATGCTGACTCCTCTTTGTAAAATCAGCTGTACTCCTAGTGTGTGGGCCAGGGGTGGGGAAGAGAGTGTCTTTGAGCTGAAGCAATTGTTCCAAGTCTGTCTAGTAGCCTGCTGTTGCTGAGAGAAAAGTGATTCTTGCTGTCCTTTCTTTACTCCCAGCCGCTGAATCCTGCCTCCGCTGATGTGCGCTTGCACTGTCACATCCCTGTATGAGCCAACTGCAGAAAACTTCCTATTTTCATGGCTGCTGAATTCATTCTTATATTAGATGTGTAGCTAAATAGGCCTCTGGAGGGGTGTGACAGGCGACAAAACTAGCACAAGAAGTGGCACAAGTATGTCATGGGAAAGGGACTCCTTCTTTTCAGCAGCAGTGCTGGTGCTTTGTTGCTACCGTTTCTGGTCTTCAGATGAATAAGCCAGCATTCACATCTGTTGTCCACAGCCATGGACTCCCAGCATTGCATTTCCCACTTTGCTGTTTCAGCACACGGCCTGTTTTACCAGGTGGTGAAACAGATCACAAAACTAACTTGGAGTGAAGGGGCAAGGGTTTGTTTTCATCTTGATCAGCATCTTAATGAGTACAGACTGCTAAGCCAACAAGAAGGGGCTCTGCGGGGACAGGAGTGAACATGTGAAGCAGTTGTTGCTTAAGCCAGCGTTACTGATGAAGAATTGCCAGCTGAGTAAGAGCCTGATTCTGGGATCACTTCACATTATCCAGTGTGGCCCAAGCATTGACCTGTGCTTTTTAGCCCTGATGAGTGTCAGTGAAAGGCTATTGTCAGCTCTTTCTGCTCTCACCTTTTATATAGAGGAGCAGATGTTCGGTCAGAGAGTGTGAACTTTATTTTTGCCAGCTCCAGACCATGAGTCATGCTGGTAGCAGCTGAAAGACGCACTTACGTGCTAGGATTGACTGATTGTATTTCTTAAGTGGTGCTAGCACATACATACAGTAAGACTATTTTTCTCCCTTGTCAGCAGGTTCCAAATTATATATGCTAGCCATCTGCATCTTGCCCAGTGCATCTACATCTGGAAATAGAAAGGGCTTAGAATGCATGATCTATAATAGACTACTGCTGTGGATGTTTTCTAGCATTTCTTGACATGCATAGGAATGCTTATATCCAGTATATGAAAGTGATATACAAGGTGTCTGCTTCTATCATGTATCCTGATGTTTAGGACTTAAAACAATGGGGGTTTAGAAAATTGGGAGGCTCTGTAAAGCAAAAGTAGCACACAGTTAATTTTGGTGCATTAGGAACTGGGGCAGAACAATGCCAAAGCTTTAGATACTGTTTACATTTTACTTAATTAAACTGCTAAAATTGTCAGGAGGACACATCCTGAGATCCTGTGGCAGTGAGAGGTATGCCTCATAAGGTTTCTTAAAATTGATGCTTGTTTCCTGTAGTATGCAGAATAATTCTCTGCATACTATAGGAAATAATTATACATAACAATAACAATTGGTTGCTATGAGTATAGAAGTGTCAGAATAAAAAACAACTAGCAAAAAAGGCTTAGTCTATAAGCAGTTTATATCATTGTTTGATGCAGATACTTACAATAAAAAAGACAATATAGTAACTGATGCAAGCAAAGAAAATTTGGTTTTCTGTTATTTTTCGGAGTCAAGCATCTTCAAAGAGCTCTCCTTACTTTAAACTGCAGTGTCATCTCAGTGGCCCCACTTTTGAGTCAATATATTTTTCTGTATCAAAAGGACATTGATACACTTGTGGCAAATTCCAGGTTTTGCACTTGGGTGTGTTCATGTGTATGAATAACCATGCTAGCACCTTGAAAGTCTTCAGGATAAAATTCAGAGCCATTTTGCACAGGAAAGGAAGAAAAGGTTGGAAGAGATGAAAGTCCAAAGATACCAGTCCAGTCTCATTTAGACTCTTAATATTTTTTTTCTCTGCCAAATTTCATTTTACCCATGCTTCAGAACAGATAAAGGAGTAGCTAGAGAACAGCCTGAGAGTCAGACCTACTAGATATTCCCATACTTCCTTCATTGTAAAAGCTAAGGTCAAAAGGTTCGAAGAAGGAAAAACTTGTTTCTGGTTCCAACTGAGCGTAAAGGCAAGTATTAATATGAGCTATTATGATTCCAACTATTTCAGGATTTGAATGTTCTGGTAATTACACAGAGATCCTGTACACTGTCATTGAAGAAGATGTGTAGAGTTCCTTTTTCAAAGAGAAATACTTGGTGAATGCCCTTTGTCTTTCTCATGGGTAGTCACAGGATTTAAGAGGAGGTTTTCTTTATAGACATAGTAACTTCTTAATTTTCATTTGTTTCCAGAACCTTGTGTTCAGTAGCCACTGTAAAGCAGTTACTGGCTATTCAGATCATGTCATACATCGAAGGAGATCAGCTACCTCATGTGTACGGTGCTGCCAGGTGACTGAGCTGCCGTCCTTCCTGTGCATAGCCAGTCCACGGGTAAGTCCAAGTTGAGTTGTAAATTATGTATTTTCTATTGTGTTTTAAATCTTGTTAGAATTGTGTCTTAGGAACAGGATGATCTATTAGCTTCTTTTGGTTGGGTGAAACTGTTGTGAGGATATCCTTTTGCTACTGTATTCAATAGTGGTTTTTTTTCATAGGGGAAGTGACTGTAATGTGTACTGAAGGGAAAAGGAAAGTTGTAAGATGCACCCAACGGGAGTTAGAGAGATACATAGATTTCACTTTCTCTCCTAATACCAAAAGCAGTAAAATTACAGAAGAGATTGTCAAGTAGATTATTCCCCCATAATCTAAGGGGAAGATATAGGTATGATAAGAACAGAATGGGTTGATTGTTTGGTCAACTGTGTGACAAAAGGGGGCTGAGGAGTGATGCATTTTTGAAAAGGATGTTCTTTTTCTCTCATTGCATCAGCTTATGCTCCAAAAAGGAAACAGCAAATTGCAATATATAAGGATTACTGGAGTTGGCATTTCCTAAATCTTTTGGATATTAAGTGGTACTGCTTGGGATTGTCCATCAACAATTAAATGAATTTTGAAATTAGATTAGCTGAAGTTTCCTGGGCTGACGCAAGAGACCTTCAATTGTGTTCATTCCATGTTGTTGGATCTTGACAAAGCTGGACAAAATGTACTTAAATTAGCAGGCTATCCAGATGCTACATTCTTTAGTTACTGTTGATGTCATTGCTGTAGGCTTGATCAAATGGGGCTGCATATGCAATTATATATTGGCATCTGGAGAAGGGAGGATGGCAAATAAGACTCTGCTTATCACCTACGTGCTGCTCCTCGAGCTGAATTCATCTGTGTCTGCAGCTCTAGGGGCCAGGGATCCAACTGAATTCTCAAAGTCACAGATCACCTCCCAGTCACTATATATTACCTGGTTCAAAAAGAAGCAGTTATTCTGAGAGTAAATTGTGAAAAACACTTCTTCAGATTCCTTTGATTTGTTGCCCTTTGTACTGAAATTTGCATTGCAGGTGAATATGTTGAATACTTCCTTTACATTAGGAAGGGCGGAGAGGGGCTCAGAAGGCTACATAGGACGGGGAACGGAAAGATGAGGAGAGATCATATGTGACACCTATTTTAGTGAATGCAAGTTGCTTGTTTTGGCCTGGCTGATGTATAAAGATGATTAAGTGGAGGCATGGCTTTTTGTTTCTAGGAATACAAAGACTTAATTTTACGCTTGTTAGAAACTTTTGGCAGGAGTGTAGAAGACCTGAAACAGCAGAAAGAGCACATATGTTCTCAGAAATGATAGCCTTCTGTTGTTTGACCTGTGATGAATTTTTGGGAAGTTAATGGAGCGAATGATAGAAATAGGAGCGTATGTTTATGTAGCAGCTGGGGGCGGGGGTAGTGTTGTAGTTTTCTTTCTATGCAGGCAATCTTCTTAAGTACACACAGGCCTCAGTCACCAAAAAAAAAATGTAACTTGGAGGATGGATCTTGTATTCTTGTATTCATGAAGAAGCTGATTAATTTGGTTTAGAGTAATATTGTTTGTTTTACTTTAGCAGTTCAGTAGATCCCGGTGTGTTAGAGGTATTGTGGTGAAAAGTTGTTTTGGGTATCTCACAACAGCTGAAAGGTTAACTTTGCGCGGAGATAAATGCAGGAAGCACTTTACAGTTACCCTAACAAAACTAAATTTTTGAATTTAAGGTGGCAATGCATTCATGTATCCCTATCACTATATTTTTTTTTATGAATTTCTGAACCATGACTGTTACATTTAGTCAGTTTGACAAGAATGTGTTGACATAGGAGAGTTTATTACTGAGGACTACCCTACCTTTTGTTAAGAGTAAAACCACAAAAAACAAACCTGGAAAAAAAAAAACTTTAAAAACTGTGCCATGACAAAAAGGAGAGAGGAGCAGCATGAACAAGCTTGAATGGAAGCTTTTTTCATCTGTTTCAGAAATGTGTAAGGCCATATAAAAAGATGCAGAGCTCTACCCTAGGAGTGTGTGTATGCCTTTAAAGAACTGTGGAGCTGACAATACAGATAGCCTTACATCCTCAGGTGTCAGTCAGTGTTACACAGGCTTAACTTCCTATATGGGAAGATTTGTTCTTGTTAATGTAGAAATTGCACTGAGGCACACATAGATTTTGTCTCAAGATTGTCTCCTGCTAGCTTTTCCTTTAGGGGAGGTATTACTGAAACGTAGCTTGTAGAATTTTATGATGTGACTATTCTTTTTAAAATCTTAATGTACAAATCTCCATATTGATCTCAGTAGATAAGCCACATTTCTGTGTCAGAAATTAGTCTGCCCTGTTTTGTGTACAATGGCTGCCTGTCCTAGAGGTGTCCTAGAAATAAATATGATAAGTTGTCTGTGCTTGAGAGAGTATTTGTCCCAGTCTATCCAGTGTAGAAATATGAACTGAAGTGTGATGGTTAATGGTGTCCCTTAAACAACCTAAGTCTGTACCATCATTTGCAGTGTACATCAGTGTTCAGGCAACAAGACTTGCTTGCATTTTGAATTGAGAGGTTGTGCCCTTTCGCACTAAAGTCAGTCCTATGCTTTGACTGCAGATGGCGGTACAAGATAGCATCAACTCTAACAGTATCTTCTAAGTAGTGGAAATACGTACGAAGTCTTAACACAGTCCCTTTCACTTTGCAGTGTTTCGTGTGGCTGTGTGCATAGACCCATAAGCCAGTCTGGTTTAAAAATAGCTCTTGGCATTTTGCAAAACAATGGCTTTACCATTATTGCTAAGATTTTGTATGCTTTTTTTTTTATTTCAACATGTACTATAATTGTGCTCATGAACCTGTTTAAACAGTTGTTTGGCCCTTGCAAAGAGAAATCTATTTGTGAAATGAATTTATTCCTATAAGAAGAGCTCCTGTAAAACAGGAGCGGACCACGGGCTTCCACCCAGAAGATCTTGCTTAATACCTTTTACTTTGAGTTAGCTGGTAAACGTTCAGAGAGGTGCAGCCAGCATCTTAAGATATCAAGTAGTCTGTCCTTCACCTTACAATTCTAAAGTACAATATTTAAAACTGGTGATATTTAAACTATTTTATTACTTATCATCTAGTTAAGCCATTAAAATATTTTAATTTGCATGTTATAATGTTATATGTATATTATTCTCAGTATGTTGCAGTTAATTGTCATGCTAGAGTAAGCTGGCACAAAAAAAATTAAAACCCCTTCAAATACATAAAAGCTTTTAATCTTCAATACAATGATAGTTCTTTTACTGTGTTTAATGTTTCAGTTGTCCCATTATCACACTAATTCCCATCCCTACTCAGTTTTGCAGAAGCTCCGCTGCCTACTGTTCACCATCAAAACCTATAGACTCCCATTCTGTTCTTGCTATGCAGCTCTGCTTCTATTTTTAAAATGTGAAAACTTTCACAAGTTATTCGTTATATTGCCTTTCATAGGCTTGCAGGTAATGTCATTTTGAACACTGTTAAGATTCATGACAATGTTTTTAACTTACATGAATGATTTTTTTTTAATTGTACTCCTGAAATAAAAGCAACAATGACTTCTAAAGTAATGATATATTTGCTTCCTGTATTAGTGAAGAAACCTACAAAGTATTGCCAATTTATAACTTTTCTCTGTTACAAGCCCATACTGTAAGGTTGTCTTATTAAATTTTTGTTTCATTTTTATGTGAGTTTACAAGACATTATTAAGTCTCTAGGCAGTATCTGAAAGTTTCTACTAATTTGCTTTTGTAAACACCCTAGAATGTTGGCCCAAAACAGACATATATTCAGAAAATATAGAAAGAAGTTGGAGATCTGCATTTTATTGGAAAGATTCTTGTGCTAGATAGTGGATTGTTGTGTATTTATATTTGTGTGAAAGTGTTGTAATTGTATGTGCTTTGGATCATATGATTTAACTCTTGGCAGAGTATTGGAAGAAAAACCCAGCAGAGTAGGCTGTACTGCTATGTACCATGGCTCAGTTCCACTTTTGGTTTTTATTACTGCAGTATCTTGAAGTTGTCCCTTACCCTGGTAAGGGAGAGATAAAGCAAGCTATAGATTGTACAAAGGACAGTCTTGTTTGCTGGAACAGACTCTTTACTCGAGGACCTTACAGCCATTGGCATACAGCTGTTTGGCTACTGCGGACCTTCCACTCTGTACAGATTTGGGTGGATGAGGCAGAGCAGGGGGAGTTAAAAGTGATGGGGCCATTCCAGAATAGCTCACATGGTGTGAAATCAGAGTTCCTGTGTTTGCAATACTGGTCTGTCCAGCTGGTTGTTATGTACTGAAGCAGGTAATAGGGCAAGGAATTCATAGACCGGCCAGAAGAAAAAGATCACCCTGTGCTCACTTGCACTGTTTCTGTAGCCCACTTCTGTTCAAATCAGCTGTCAAGCCCAAGAAATGTGTAGTTCCAAAACAGGGCTGTTTTCCTGTTCATTTTTTTCCCTTTCTAATTTATATATCTTCCTAATTTTAAATTATCACATGAATTTTTGTTAAAGGACAATATTTAAATATCATCTCTGCTAGGTAAATACTTGATTGTGAAGGGCAAAATAAAAAAAATTTAAAAAGAAATCTAGGGAAAATGAGAAGTGCAGCAAGGATATTATTCTTTTACTCTCGGCTTTGCTATCAGTTGTGTAGCAATTGGCACAAGGCATTGTTTATCAAAAGGCAAGTCGTCTGTGCCTGGTTGTTCATAGGACTTTTTGTGGTATGGGGAGATGTTGCATCTTTGCTTATTTTAAGCCCAGCCTAAGATTGTTTTCCATTTGTACATGTCAGTAACGATTTGACTTTTAAAATTTGTTCCTGTGGGAAGGTGCCTGAACTGGGGATTTGGGGATGAGGGGAAATCTGAACAAGAATACTGATGATTATTTTACTTGTAGGTAACAGCTGTGCCACTGGAGTTCTACTGCAATGACCGAAGTGCAGAATATGAGCGCAGGGCACTAAAGGAAGGGGGAAGTCTTGAAGCAAAGCAGTGTGTACTCAATGGAGCCCCTGAGCTAGCAGCTGACTGGGTGAAGCAATGCTCCCAATTTTTCCCAGAGTGTCCAGGAGGGCTGTTAGGGATCAGGCCTCAGAACGGCTGGTCTTTTATCAGGATACCAGGTAAGTTTGGAGGTTGTTGTGGAACAGAGATGAGATAAATTAAGGACATCTGCTCTTTGGTGGTAATTATGCTTGGTTGTGGGCTTTTTGAGGGGGTGGTTATGTGTTTCGTTTTCCTCCTGAGTGAAAGTTAACCCTGGTATCTTAAAATACACTGTGATTTCATATCTTCTGTCTGGAGTAAAGCTGTCAATGGGTACAGAACAAGCCTAATACAAACTTTTCTAATGCTTACAAACCTATCCTAGCATGTCAGCCCTCCAAATGACTGTAAAGAGATGGATTTGCTTACTAAAGCACAATCTGCTCTCACAACCAAATACTATTTTGAGGTTGGAGATGGGAAGATCTCAGGATAAGTCAGTCATACCTTGCCTCCTAGTGTATTGGAAGACCTTTGTATTGACCTAAGAGATCTTTTGTTGGTCTTCATAGTGAAAGGATAAACATTACTTGTAGCAGCCTACCGTGAGAAGGATGGGTTTGGGGACCAAGTTCAGAGGAAATTCACCTGGAAAACAAGGCATGAGGGATTTACTGAGTTTCAGTTGGAATAAAGAAGACTTGTTCATACTTCCTGGTGAAGTGGGAAAAGGGTACCAGTGTACTAGTAAAGTAAATGCACTTCATTTTTTCCTAGGATTAGACTAAAGTAACCAAAGATTTGCTAGAATTTGATTGCCAGTACTGGAGTGACTTTCATCGGCCAGACACACTCTAGCTGTCGGAAGATGGTCCTGAGCAGTGAGCAGAATTCTGCAGAAAGTACTAGAGATCTGAGAGATAGCCAAGAGGAAAAACAGCTTACACTGCCAGATGCTAAGTTATTCCCAGACCCTTTTGGGTCAAGGATGTTTGGCAGGGGAAGTTAGTACAGTAAAAGGAAAATGGCCTTTTGCTTGCTACAGTCTGATTTAAGAAGGTACCTCATAAGTACTTGGAGTCATTTGAAGCACATGCACATTTGTATCTAGGCAGTGGAGAAACCCATTTTTCATGAGCTTGCACTAGATTAATGTTCAGTGACAGCTGATGATTTTATAGTTTCTTCACAAATTCATTGAATTGTTTATCAATTATTTGGAAACAGAAAATTAATTGCTGTAGCAGAAAGGAGGGAAATAGTGAAGGGATTAATTAAGGTAGAAGGCATGCATAGAGAAATGAAGAAAAGTAGTCAATGTAGAATAGAAAGAGGGCTGCATTCTCTTGAAAAGACTTCCATTTTAAACTAATGACTTTGTCATCAGCAAAAATTTGTAGAGGAATAAAGATGGGGTACAAGAAGCTTACAGGAGTGAGTGAATAGGTGCAGGGTTAGGCAAATTGTTATCAAAGCACAACAAAAAATTTGGTTGAGGAGGTGGTTGGGATGACTGTGTTATATAAAACTGGCTTAATTTAGGAAGTGTCGGAGCGAAATGTGGATTTAAAAAAAGTAGTTTTGTACAGCTATGTCTTAATTAGGTGGAAAGTATGAGTCAAACCTAAACTTATTCTGAGAGGAAAGGGCACATACCATGACAGGACAACTGTGTTTATATGTGCAGGAGCAGGCACAGTGCATTACAGAAAGTGACCGATGTGCTGAAGGAGCCATTTACAAGGCTGAAGTCTAGCAAGTGTCAAATGGAACAGTAGGTGTGAAGGCCTGTGGTAAATAGGTGACAAGAAGAAAAGCGTATATGTCTCTCTCCTAACCCTGATCTATCCTCTCCCAGACTCAGCGTTCCCAGTACTCTGGCAGCAGGCTCAGCTGCGATCACTGTGGGAATCTCTTGAGGCTTTTCCTGTTCTTTGAAAGAAAAATGGTCCTGGATTAAATGGCAGGAAGTGTCTGAGTCCTTTTAGCATCGATAAAAAGCACTGGCCTCACTGGCTGTTTACTGTGAGAGCCAGCTAGCTCCTCACTGACCCCATTGTGCTGTGCAGACTGTCGGGAGGGGAACCAGGGGTGTCAACTGGAACCCAGACTTTATCTCTCTTTCCCCTGCTTTTTGCATGTCCATGAGGCACTTTTTCTCATTCTCCAGAGAGTGGTGAGCCCAACTACAGTCATTGGCCAGAGCTCCTGACAAGGGTTATTTTGAGTCATAATAATTTTTAACTGTTCTTCCCAGGCCATAGTATCCCACTGTATACCCCTGTAGGTCCTTATCCTTGCATGGGTGGAGGCAGGGACTGGTTTTTTTCAGACTAAAAGCCATACAATATGACAGTTACTTTCTTTTCGGTCTTGTTCTCTTTTTTTATTTCGTACAGTGCTGAAGAACCCAAAAATTGCATCCTAGGGAGATTTCTTTGACGTGCGGCCCAGGACCTCTATCTCCTGACTGGCTTAAAAATTTAAAAGCCCCTCTGATGCTATTAAAAAACCACTTTTTTCTAAATAAAAAAATCCAAAGACATTGTCATTGGAAGTTTTCGCTGATCATTAGAAATGGAAAATGTAGAATTGCAAAGTTTGGAAATCCCATTTAAAAAAGAAGTAAACCGCATTTTTATTCCTCCAAGGTAAAAGGGAATGAGAAATAGAAATGAGAGAAACTAGAGGTGGAAGACACTTTCTTACCCACCCACCCACAC
>JANZLQ010000032.1:19661241-19673283 GCA_026212715.1 Elanus axillaris
CCCACACACCCCCCAACCTTTGAATAACTGTGGTGTTTTCTGAAGATGGTGTAAATAAAGAAGGAAGTTTTTGGTTACTGCTTTCCAGAATTTGTCCTTTGAAGCACTAGGTGGCAGGCTTTAAGCATGCAAAAATATTTGATCTTGGAAAACACAATGGTATCAGATAGCACACTTAAAGATGCCAGGATAAAGTCAAACAGTTTTCTCTTCCAGAGATGATAAATCTTTTTTTGTGTAGTTCTGTTTCGCTTCCCTTAAAAAAAACAAAAACAAAAAAACCCCAACAGTTTCTCACCAGTGCAGTCTGCTCTGATGCGGAGATATTGGACAAATTACAAACTGTTAACAAGTTGCTAACTTTTCAGATTGTAAGACCATCTGCAAATAAGTTCTTTACTTGTAATTTGTATTTTATTGCTATTTAAAAATAGTAACTTACACAATGGAGACCTAAGGAGCCAGCAGCAAAGGACACGCATCATTTCCAGTTACCAAAACTTAATTCTACCTATTCATGCCTGTGTTAGAAAAACAGTAGCATTTTGCTTTTGGAAACTTGGTAATGTGTTAATCTGAGTCAGTTGAGGTTGACTTTTGAACAGACCCTGTTTGTTCTCTCGGTTTCCTTCCAGTCAGATGGCTTCTGGTTAATAATCATATTAGTTTGTCATGTGTATCTAGACTTTTCATGTTGCTTCACTCAGTTCATTCTGAAATAGCAAGCTGACCAATTAGAATAAAAGCAGAATGTCATGGCTGTATGGATTTAAGGGAAAGAAGAACATTTTTTTATAAGATTAAACATTCCTACTGTGCAGAGTTTTGACTTACATAGATGTATTTTAAAATGAAATAACCATAAATAATTTCCATTTTACTTAATTGCCTAAATTCAAAGTTTGAATTTCCTTAGAAGAATGTATGAAACTGTTAACTATTTGTATATAATTGAGACCGAGTTCTGTTCTACAGATGAGTGTGTTATTATATATTATGTTGCACCTAGAACAAATGCCAGCCTGAGCTGTGGTCTTGAGTTTTCCTTGCAGTATCTCCTTGGATTGACTCTCTAGTTGATGGATTCCCTAAAGTAGTTGCTAATGATTTAGGCAATGCTGTGGTACTTGCTCCTGGCAAAGCAACCAGATCACCATCAAAAGGGAGAGCAAACTGGAGAAAAAGAGTTACTAGATAGGCAGACAAGCAAGAAACAGCAGAGCTGTCTTGTCTTGGATTCTTAGCTAGTGAACTGCAGGAGCATGGCTCTAAACTTACCAAAGGAGAGAGCGTTCACAGCATTGGCTTATAGTGCAAATACAATAGCTAATAATTAAGTGATATTGACAACTCACGATTTTTTTAATTTCAGAAAGCAGGACTGTTGGCTGCATCTTCTGATGTCCTAATGTAGATCCCACTAATTCCAGCATCCTGTCCGTTATTTATATTTAAGCTAAAGGATATTTTTGAAGGAGATCTTCATTGACATACTAAAGCAATGAAGAATCCACCATGTTTCTAGATAAGAGTTGCTAACTAGTTTTTCATCACTATTGCAAGGATAAGAAGGAAGCGTGCCTTGTTTTTTACAGTTTTAACAAGTCCCTGGATACCATGCCTTTCTCTGCTAGTATAATCTCTTCTGTTGTTAAAAACCTTAGTCCAAAGAAGAACCTTGAATAGTGCCAATTGCACTTTGAAAAATTGAAATGCATCACATTTCTGAACTCCCTCACTGCAGGAAATGTTTAACACACTGAAGTCTTGGAGATTTTTCCTGAACACTTACTGATTTTTACAACCTTTCTGACAGGCATCCTAAACCTAGGTATGATATTTCAAAATGATCTTTTGAATTACATATAGAAGAACAACCACATTCCCACTTTTTTCATCAAACCCCTGGTTGTACATGCAAAAATCAAACTTAGCCCCCTGTGCCACATCACTGCACTTGAGCACTCGCGGACTGTGTTGCCTGCCATGCTCATAAGATCTTTCTAGGAGTGCTGTTGTGTGATCTGTACTCTTCTCTTCCACTGGTATGAACTTGGTTTTAGCTGTATTAAAATGCATAAAGCTCAGATGAATTAATTCATTTTTGTATATACCTTTTTTTTAAATCAGAATATTGTGCAAGACAGTTAACTGCCTTACAGAAATCTGGGTTTTCTTCAGCCCATCAGTTAAATCATTCTGTGCAACAAGAAGCATGCAGAAGTGTTACCTGCTAGACGTTAGAGAATGGTACCTGCTAGACATGTTGAAAATACTTGGATTCTGTACTAGCCTGCACCATCTGCGGTTGTTGACTTTCCGTTTTGGCTGTAAACCTAAATTCAGACATCCCAAAGAATAAGGAATCATCAGTGGCCTTTCCAACAGATAATTTTTTTGGAAGAAAATTTCTCTTCATCCTCTTTCAACAGTAATGTATTGTTTACTGAAGTTTATGTACAGAATGTACAAACAGGAAGATCGCCTTCCTGAAAAATACTTCATGAACAGTGCTGAAATATAGAGGACATGAAGTATTAAATCTGAAGTGACTTAAAAGATTGCCATCTGGAAATATTTCTTAAAGAACAAAATAAACCAACCACCAACCCAAAAAGTGAAGGGCAGAGAAGAAAAAGAAAAGTTAAGGGAGTGCTGTGAAGGGGCTGTTATTATTTTACAGTGATCTAGAGAACTGTTCTTCACTTTCCATGTTGGTGAGGGCTTTGATCTTGAACGAGGTCTGTGGAGGATAAGTCTAAAGCTCAGCAGCAGGTAGCAGCAAATGTCCAGAGGACAGCATTTCAACGAGGAAAGCGGAGAAAAATTTCTTCAACTGTCAAGGCATGTTGTGGTTGTTGATCTTGTCAGAATGAATCCTTAGATAAGGGAAATGGCTGTCCAAAAAAAGATTGAGTCAATACTCATGAGGAGGTCAATCTGTGATGAGATTTTTTTTGCCAAGTGGATATATTCATATATTTCCATCCCAGCAAACAGAAGTTATTGTTAGCAGTGTGATTCTAAGTGTCAGCCAGAAGGGATGTTGCAGTTTCTTCCATCACAGCTCGTTACTTTAGGGATTATAATGCAGTGAAGTGCTAGGAGAACTTAGTAGTTGTTGCCTGTAGCTGTTTTGGCTTTGTTAGTTACCTGCTTTTCTTCCATTTCTTTTTAGACAAAGAGAGTCTGATCACTGACAGTGGAAAACTTCATGCTCTTGATCTTCTGTTGACACGACTGAAATCTCAAGGACACAGAGTTCTCATCTACTCCCAGATGACACGGATGATTGATTTACTGGAGGTAGGAGAGCTACAGAAGACATTCTGAAGATGCAGATTTAGCAACAGTGTTTTGGAGAAAATACTGTAGTTTGGATGCCGCAAACCTGACATAAAATTATTGTACTGAAGAATACCCAGTAAATGCATTAATATGAGAATATAAGAGCTGCCATACAAAGTTAGACTTAAGGTCCAGCCTAGTGTCATGCTTCCACCAGTGTACAACAGTAGATGGTATGGAGAAGATGTGCAAGAACAGTGATACTTCATAACTAGTCTCTCAGCATCCAGCAGCTTGCAGCTCAAGGGCTTTCTGAGTCAGATGTGCCTTCTGTATATTCAGTAATCCTAAATGGATTCTTCTTCCTTGATACTGTTCAGTTGCATCTTTAGTCTTTGTAGGTTTTTGTCATTTGCACTGCCCTGTGGCAGGGGGTTGCGTGGCTTAATTATCCTCTTTTGCTGGTTTTGAACCACTTCCTTCTATTTTCATTTGATGCCCATGTGTCATTTTATTGGAAGGAAGATCCAGGATGGTGACTAATTTTACATTGTTTACTTTGCTTGTAATTTCACAGACTTTTACCATTTCTCTCTGTCATCTTACTCCTGTGCAGAAGTTTGGTAGACATTAATAAGAAGAGGTTCTCTGGCATATATGATAGGAAAGAAATTGGGAATTAAGTCATTACTCATTATTTAAAAACAGTCAGTCTGCCTCAAAAGGAAAAAAAAAACAACAGTATTTGATTAGCAACTGTGCCACCAAAGAGCTAGTCTGAAGAGACATTAATAGGAGAGCTATTAATTTGATTTCCCATTGGTAATACGTATAATGATTAGAAAGAGAAATACTTTTATTTCTCTGGGCTTCTGTTGAAGACAGCAAAGTTTGAGTTTTCAGCTGCATCTGAAAAAGGGAATATCTTGTGTCACAATGTCTCTGTCCTGTATCGGTGGAGGATTAGTAGTAATGACTTTTGTGACTATTGAACTCTGAGCCAGAAATAGGAGACTTGATGTACATTGGTTTCAAAGAGGCAATCCTGATGAAGTTTTCTGGCTGTGAATACATAGTAGGTGGAAAAATATTTGCATTTGGCAGTATAATTTCAGTACTGCTAAAACATGATGATCCAGTGATCTTTCAGCCATTAGTCCTAGGTGTACATAGGCTCCCTCCGCAGTGTTTGACTTAGGATACCATCTTCTCCACAATAAAGTGAAGAGAAAAAGTGAGCAGCCTGAATCAATAGCCTGTATGAGTCCTGTATGAGCAGGAGTGCATTTTAAGGTCAGCAGTTAATAGTTCAATAACAAATCAGAAGCTGAATTTAGGTTTTGCTGCTGTGAGGAAAACCAGAACTTGCATGGTTGCAATTCTGTATTTTGGCTCTTTGCCCAGCATTGCTTCCTATGCCTCTCTTTTTGGCAAACACTGGACATGGTGCAGGTTTGTTGATACCCTGTATTACACCATGAAGGTCATAAAACGGAGTGTTTAGTGTGTCTGTCTTTCTGTTAGCATTCCATTTTAAAGGCTTGGGAGCACAGCATTTTGCTATTCCACCTCCTAAATGCTCAACTTTCCTTGTAGAGTTTTATTACCCAAACAAGCCACCTACTAAGTCCTCTGTTTTTCTTCTCCCTACCCATGTAACAGAAGCTGGAGTTAAGCAAGCTAAAAAAAAACAAGCAAATACTCAGTTTTTTAAAAAAATCCTTGCAAAAGTTGTGCAGCAGTAGATATTTATTTTTTTCCTGATCAGAGATAGCAGAATACATCCCCTCTGCCTACTTGAATATGAAACAACATAGAATGTCCTATTTCTTCTAACTGTATTTTGACTGTGTCAGTGTAACTGCTAGGATATCATACTAACCTAATCTGTGCAGGGCAGAGAGCACAAAACATTGTGTACAATGTTATGAAACCATGTTTGTTTGATTTAGCTTCAGCTGAAGAATTGCTGCTTAATTCAGCCAGTATAAAATGGCAGATATAAATACAAAGAGGAAAATTATTTTCTTTCAACAGAAGAAGATGAAGTATAAGTTCAGTACTGCTATATTTCATATTTTAAGATTGTGACGTTTTTCTCAATTGATTGCTTTATCCTGTATGGAAGAGTAATTGTCCATTATTTCAGTGAGAATCACATTGCATTCATGTGATGAGGAGTCACATTATATTCTACATGAAGTCAAATGTCTTAGCTACATACTACCAAAAGTTTATTAGTATTGTTAAAACATAAGAGTACTCAGTTTGGACTATGAAAACATGTTACAGTTGTTGAGAAAGTATCAGTGTCAAAGCCTGGAGGAGCACTGACTTCAATGGCACTGCATTCTTACCATACTCGAGTCATTGTGTGTTGTTCATTTCCTGTATAGGTACTCTGTTGCCAGGGCCACTTTCATTATTTTTCCTAGATTGATACTTTTGGTGGCTTGGTGAACCCTTACACTAAAAAAGATTGGCAGGTACATTTTTCAACCAGGTCTAGTACAAGTGTCTGCATGACATTAAAGCTTCCCCATCAGGCTTCCTGCACCCCACCACTCCTTGTGCAAACTAGAAAAATGAGCAGTCACCAAGTGCCTTCCACAATTATAGTACAAACCAGGTATATTACTACTTAAAGAGTTTCTTTGCCCTCTTACTTTTTCTTTTTTTTTTTCTTCCTCTAAAAGCATGCCATTTTTGTGAGTGATTAAAGCACTAAACCACTGACAAGTGGAGTCTTGAGTTGCAATGCTGCTTTTTCTTTTTTGTGAATTGAAAGAATGTACTGTTAATATTTGGAAAAATAGTGGATAAAAACAGTTCACAAAAAAGGATGTTTCATACAAGCACTGTTACACTACTTTGAAGTATCCTTCTTGATCAAAGGAATGTGGATGGAGGCAGATCAGAACCTGTTAAGCAGAGTGTTGAATAGACGAGGCTAACGTACTAAGCTAGTTTGTAGGGTGGGGGGTACAACCCATGAATGCCTGTATTACAGGTGTAGAATAGCTTATTCTTTTGTAATTTGTGCCTTAGTGGAAATGTCTGAGGTCTGGGATAAGGATAAACAGAATGAAAGTAGTTGTTTTCTATTTGTGCAGAAGTTTGTTTAGAAGACACTAATGAAGAGGTGATTAATAGATGAGGGAAGACTAAATCAAGATGTTGAAAGATTGAATAATCACAAAAGCAGATAAAGATAGTAACAAAGAGATGGAAGGAAAAGGCCTTTGTGATCATAGAAAAAGTATTGATTAAATCTGGAGAAAAGGTCACATAGTGCTTAACTGACAACTGTATCTCTCTGGTTTTAGTTGGTGACAGAAACCTGTCGTAGAAATGGAATAAATCAATAGTAAATTAGGGCTTGAGTGTGTGTGGTAAAGTAGCTGTTCTCTGCTTTAAAATTCTATTGTTGTGCTCAAGAAATCATACTAGCCCTGAGCTCTGTTTTGTATAGGTAGACCGAGTGTGACTTTGGCAATTTCCACACAGTTAATTTTATTTACCAACTTTTCTCTTTCATCTGCCATACATTGAAGCTTCTTTCCAGTACAGAAGTCTTTTTCCCAGGTTCCTTGCAGTATGGAAAAGGCAGCTCTTTCACCTTTTCTGCAGTAGTGAAGCAGAACAAAAAGGAGCAGGAGCCCTGAAGGATAGGTGAAAAGGAGAACTGAGCATGGTACTGTCAGAAGGTTCATTAAAGTGTAAGCACTGCCATGTCTTCTCACAGCACATCAGTTCTGTATCTGCTGAACACTGCATCTTGGAGCAAGATGAATCCAATATTCTTGCTGCTAAAGCACCATCTGTTTCCTTTCTGTCTTCAGTAGCAGTCACAGCATCTCAAAAAGACACATGCACCAGTAAGGTTAAATCTAATGAATGTAACTAGTAGGAGTTGCACCTTGTCACCACGGATCACATTGTTAAAATATCAGAGAGTATCTTTCCAAAGAAACTCTATGGATATCTGTATAGCCTGAAGAGCTTTCCAAGTAATTGAGATTTTATTGATAATTGCATAGGTATCAGAAAATGCTGAGTACCTTAGAGCATGAAAAATGTCTTTCGTTGGAAAAAGCCTTTGCCTACAGCATTCCTGACTGATGCCACTTGATTTGTGTCCCAGGCAATGGTTTCAGCTCTGCTGCTTGGCATGAGCTGTGGGCTTACACAACAATGTAATATTCAAAGTGTCCGTGTATACAGTGAGATTCATGGGCTCTTTACTAGCAAGATAAAGCCTGCACAGACATTAGTGTACAGTACTGGGTTTTTAAAACACTAGTCAAATGGTTTAAAATCATTAGGGAGCAGAGAGAGTTGGTTTGTTAGGAAAGGTTCGCTTACACAGTGAAAGCTCAGGATTTAGTACAAATTTAGACTTTGTGAAAAGAGACTTCCTAGTTTAGTGATTTTATTTACCTATTTGTTAATAGAAAAAAGGCATGTGCCATAACATTGTCTGCAGTGCAGCAAATGCATCTCCAACTCTGAACTGACATCATCATTTATCTCTTACATGAAATGCAAAAACTGACATATGATTGACTAGCTTTAATTTCTGAATTCCTAAAGTATTGCTTACTTAAGATTGCTTATAGCATATTTGTTGATGACATTTAGGGATAATTTTTTGTTAAAGTAGCAGTTCTGCTTTTATTGTTTTTTTTTCTGGGAGAATCAAGACTGAACAGTTTCAAGAGCAACTGTGTTTTTCTGGTGTGTGTTCTTTGCAGGAATACATGGTTTATAGGAAACATACCTACATGAGATTGGATGGTTCTTCAAAGATTTCTGAACGAAGGGATATGGTAGCAGATTTTCAGAACAGGTAATGTATTTTACAAGGTGGTTTTGTGCTAAATTATGTGTATGTAGAGAGTTGGTATAAGATGTAATGGAAATAAATGAAATTTGCACTTAAATTATCGTTCCTGTTATCAGATGGACCTCATTTATCTGAAGCAGTTTCTAGGTGGTTTGCTGACCAGAAGTCACTGGTGTTGATATTGAACCCAGTTGTATTTAGGAATTGGTCATCTGTGAAACAGTATTGGATGCAATTCTAGTGTACCCACCTATTGTGCATCTTGCCATTCCAAATATGCTGTTGCTTATAAAGAAGCTCAGTAGAAAAGCAGCAAATGTTTGTTGTTTATTATATACTCTGACAATTGACACTGTGAAGATGGGATTGAAAATCTTGCATATGCTAGAGCTTTGAAAGTGACCTGGTTTTCTGCAAAACAAACTATTTAAGCATGTGTTATTAAGAAACCTTAAACTAATGTACAAGTGATAAAACAGGTATTTTGTTAGATAGTAAGACATGCTAACCCTTTTCATTTATTAAAACAAAATGGGTTCTCGCCATTTTTACGAGCACATCAGGAAAGAACAGTGTGTAATCATATTATAAGTTAATATATTTTAGTATAACTTTGTCTCTACTAGGGTGCATTATTTACAATGATTGAATTTATCATTATTAAGTTTCCTTTTAATCATGAGCTATAGCTTGTGGTAGTTCACAGTAAGGTTACCCTTCTTGGATGTTGATGTGAGCTTGTAAGAAGGTTGCTTTTCTTTTTCAGAGGAGTTAGGTTCATAGATTGTTGTTTACGGTGAAAGCACCATTGTAGACTAGAGAATAGTCCTTGCATTAGCGATCCCAAGGTATCGCAGCTGAAGATAGGAGGGGAAGCCTTATACAGCCTTTCAGGCCACTGGTTCATGAGGCTTAAAGACCTGAAGGACTTTGTTGCAATGATGAGTCTTACAGTGAACTCCTCAGAGCAATAGAACTTGAAAAGAATGCGTGCCAAATACCTGAAGTAAGTACGTACGTACCATGCAGTACCTTTCTCCCTGTTTCCAGGTGTCAGAAACAGGTTCCTTGCAGGTTATGATGTCGTCCTGGAATCCTGACTCTTCTTCCTGTAAGGTCCTTTAACCAAAAGAAGTGAGGAAATTTGTTTTTATTAATGAACAGAATTTGGTTTTATTAATGAATAGAACAACTGAAGAAAAATAATCATTTTGGCAGGAAATCCATTTGAGATATAGGTCAGCCAGTGTAAACAAGAATTCCTGTTAAAATGTTAGTTGAGTTCCTCTTGTACATGATTTACTTATGAGAAATATTTCCAGGAAAAAAGCGTGACTGAGACTAAACTATCCTGCAGGATATCCTAGTAGGGTGCTGAAAACATATAGCCACAGAATGATAATTTGATCCTGTAGTCTGTGGCACTGTCCACTTTCTTTCCTTCCCATATGGCATTTCCAGAAGCATTTCACAGCTGGATGTTCAGGTGACTGTCTATATGCACGTTCCACTATTGTCATAAGAGTGAAAAGATGTCCTGGCCAAGGATTACCTACATTCCAAGCAGGCACCTGCTGACTTTTTTTGGCCTTGTACCTGCAAGATGAAGTCTAGAGATTGACAGCTCAGCTACAGTTCCTCCCAGCTGCCCATAGCTCAGAATGGAGTTTTGTACTCTTAGATTTTGGACTGCCAGAAACCTTTCTAATTTTAGAGTTCTTGGCACGTTTTGTGTGTGTTAATTCATAGTTTTCATAATTATTTCTGTTGTCTATTGGTAATTTCTTTAGGGGGCCAGGGGGAAATCTTACCTTGGATGAGAATGGGTTCTTTGAGAGTCTGGTCTTTATGACACAGACTTGCCAGGTACTTGTGATTGTCTTGAAGTTTGAGTCCTGAGAATAGTTCTACTTGACCTGCAAGGGTATGGATTCCAAACCCCTTAGGTTTTTTACATTTGTTGAGTTGTATTAGCATATGTGTAATAGCCTGCAATACCCTCACACTTCCTCCAGGGAGGGCAAGAAAGATCTTGGATTTGATGAGTGGACCTTCAAGGACAGACTGCCTACACAGAGTTAATCAAGAAGGAAACGACCTGTACTGCTCCTTTAGCAAGAGTTTCTGGCGCCTTTAGTGTACAGACAGTGTGGTACCAAAAGAAAGTGGCATTGCAGAGTGTCTTCTCTTAAGGAACAAGAGGGCCTTGTTCTGTCACTGTCAAAGTACATACAGTATGTCAGCCTCTTTGGAGTCCTCACTGGTAGTGTCTGCTTTGTTTGCATTGACCTGTTCACAGATCCATATGGTGTTAAACAGTTTTAAGTACTGCTGACCCCCCAGTGGCACTAGTCAGGTTCACAACCTTAACAGAAACCCTGATTTTGCTGTTACCACTTGCATTTTCATCAGTACTTGGTCATCCTACATACAGACCTATTTCCTCTGTCTTCTGCATGCACAGTGTTAGAACTGCCATTGAATCTCAACAACCATTGTCCATTTTGTCTGACTCCTCAGACTGTAGCTAGGGTTTAATGCACTGTTACAGGTACTTGTCTAGTGTGCCCCACCTTCCTCAGTTATGTAAAGGATTATTAGGCTTAGAGGATTATTCCACGTTGGGTATTGGGATGCCTCATCTCTCTCTTAGCAGCCAGCATCCCTAAATCTGGTACCAGCAAGTCTAACCCTTGGGGGCTAGTGTGACCCTATTAGGGTTTGAATCTCTCAAGGAGGTGTTCAGAGAGAGCTTTCCTGGTGTGTTGTGGAATGACAATCTATATTCTACTAGGGCCTTCTCTCTGGAGGGCCATGTTTGCCAAAGGCAACTGGTTTGTCATCAACTTTTATGCTGTCTGAGGAGCCCCAAGGTACATAAATGCAAGACAGCGAGTGCAGACTTGAAAATGCTCCAAGGTGGGAAAGACAGCATGCATATAATAATAATGGAGTTCACTTACAGACAATATGTTTCAAAGAATAGAGTGAAATGAATTATTCTTGCTTTTGTGTGGTATCTGATCATTAGTACTGTGTACGTAGTCATCTGTGAAACATTTATGGTAATCACAACTGAATTGTTACATGACTGTCTTGAAATGAATCAATTTATCCTCATTTTACAGGTAAGAAAAGTGGAAAAAAGAGATTAGAACTTTTAATTTGAATCACCAACACAATTAGGACTAGACTTGAGAAGTTCTTAGACTGAAGGACTTCTGTTTGTGCCAGTGGACCCTTGTTCTTTTGTAATGTACCTCTGTATTTGCCAGCTTGCCTTTATATTAAGATTATTCTTCCTGCCTGGCCACACCCCCCAAGTCGTTTGTTCTGTTCAAAGCACCAAATTTAGAACAAAACTTGGATCTGTGTGGTTTCAAGACTTATTTTTCTTTCTTTATCAATTGAGCATTGTTAAGGCAAGGTATTTTAACATCGATCAGTTCTGTGAAACAATAAATTGTTCTTTGTCCATATGAAATCTTAATTTCCAATGTGGGCAAGGTAAACAAGCCCTGGTTTGTTTTGATAGAGATTAATAAGCTGCTATTGCAAACCAAATGTTTGCATGTTCTGACACTCCTGATTTGTACATTAACTTCTCTCACTCGTTCATGTATGGTTTTTTTCTTGACCATGAACAGCACAAAATTTTCTGAAGTGTTCAGCTCTGATCACTTAATATGGGCCAAAATTTACTTCTGTGGTGTCCTGGTTTCAGCTGGGATAGAGTTAATTGTCTTCCTAGTAGCTGGTACAATGCTGTGTTTTGAGTTCAGTATGAGAAGAATGTTGATAACACACTGATGTTTTCAGTTGCTGCAAAGAAATGTTTAGTCTAAAGTCAAGGATTTTTCAGCTTCTGATGCCCAGCCAGCGAGAAGGCTGGAGGGGCACAAGAAGTT
>JANZLQ010000032.1:19673383-19698722 GCA_026212715.1 Elanus axillaris
GTCACATCTAGTATATAAACTGGGGGGAGTGGGGGTGGGGGATAGCTGCTCAGGGACTAAACTGGGTGTCGATTGGTGGGTGGTGAACAGTTGCACTGTGCATCATTTGCACATTCTAATGCTTCTATTGTTACTGCTGTCATTTTATTAGTGTTATCATTATCATTATTAGTTTCTTATTTTCTGTTCTATTAAACTGTTCTTATCTCAACCCACGAGTTTTACTTCTTTTCCCGATTTTCTTCGCCATCCCACTGCAGGGCAGGGTGGGGCGGGGAGTGTGAGTGGCTGCATGGTGCTTAGTTGCTGGCTGGGGTTAAACTACAATATGTGGTTATTTCTTGGTCATTGTACACAAAATAAGGGGTTTTTAATCTTTCCTCTACAGGAATGATATTTTTGTGTTCCTGTTAAGCACAAGAGCTGGAGGCTTGGGCATTAACCTTACAGCTGCAGATACGGTAGGTGAAGTTTGGTAAAGTAATACAGGAAAAAAAAATTGGCTTACTGATGTTTAGTCTTCAGTATAAGTTTTCTTTGCTTTTCCTGCCTCATATGCCTCCAGCCACCATTTTTCCCAAGCTGCTCATCTCCTGCCTCCCAGCCTCATAATTTCTGGAAAGTTGTTTTTTCTGTGTGAAAGCTAACACTCATTAGCCATGCTGATCAATATTTTTTAGTCTGCTGTTCACATCATAAATTGAATAACCTTGTTTACTTTGCTCATATTTACAATATAGTATTACCTTCATGACAAAGTTGTAGAATATTGGAGACCTGGTATACATTTTTTGGTTGTAGTTGGAAATACCTTTCTTCTCCCCACATACTTTAGTAACAGAGTCTAGAAAGCAGTTGGATGACTGAAGGGGTCTACAGATGCAAATGACACTTTCATACAATGAATGCTGTTTCATGTATGACTGTTTGCTCTTAAGGTTCAGCTGCAAAGGAATCAGTAGAACAGGTATCAGTTGCCCTTTTTGCTGTGCACAGAAGAATGAAGCAATGCCTCTAAAAGTACAAAGTCATTTGTAGTCGAATATCAGCTAGTTGGGAAGGATAAATTGCTTTCCACCTACTCACCTAAGGTGTAAAGGCATACTGATTTAGGTGAATTGCAAGGATTTGCACTCTGGATCAGCTGCCACTAATCACTAGGGAAGGAATACTGACCTACATGAACAATTTATCTCTTCAGTAATAGCTATTCTTGTGTTTCTAACCAAATACCTTGTGTGGGTGCAGATTTGACCCCAAGACAGACTGTAGTCCTTAGCCACACAAAACCAAAGATCTCTGAATCAAAAATATTACTTTTTTTTTAAATACCACATCATATCTTGCTGATACTTAAATCAGAAGAAAGCAACTATCTGTAGGATTTTCAGGGTTGAAAAGTTCTCTCAATTTAAGTTGCTTCAACAGAGGAAATAAACAGATGGAAGCACAAACATGCTCCTGCAGGCTCCTTGCATGAGCATTTTTAGTTCTGTGGTTTTGTAACTTTCTGAATACTTTGCTGTCTAAAATTTTTTTTTTGATGTTTCTGTTTTGTATCCTTACTGTGCATAAAGTACTGTTGGAATGATAGGGCAATATGAATGTAATGTGGCATTTCAGTTTTGTAGTAAAAGCACTAGGAGTGTTAGACTAGACTAGACTTTATCCAGGTTTAAAAGAAAAAAAAATTGGAATATTACTTTTCATGTGAAATTCTAATTTTATGGACTTTTTCTTCTTAAGTTAAGTAACACTAGAATGGGTCCATGATGTGGCTGGCCTATAATTAATACATAACAATAATTTAATGTGGTGACAAACTTAGGAATTTTGTGCCTCCAAAGCAGATGTATTGAAGAAGGTACTAAAGACCTTCAGTGGAAGTTGAAACATTCAGTGTCAATTAGGTTGAGTTCATCTGAAATGGAATGGAAGAGACTTAACAGGACTGGGCAAAGCTAGGTTAATACAGCCTGCAGTGGGCTGGTAATTCTGGGGGGAGTGTATAGTAGAACTTTTATTTTTATCAGTATATTGGATTTTTCTTTGTTTAATCACCAGGTGCTCTGAATGAATGGTTTTATTTAATCCTTTCTGTCCTGGTGTTTTTTTGCAGGTAATTTTCTATGACAGTGATTGGAACCCAACAGTAGACCAGCAAGCCATGGACCGGGCACACAGGCTGGGTCAAACAAAACAAGTCACTGTGTATCGGTTGATATGTAAAGGCACCATTGAGGAGCGCATCTTACAAAGGGCTAAGGAAAAGAGTGAGGTAGGAATAAAGAAATCATCTGGAACAAGAAGTTACAGAAACAGTATCAGAAAACACGTATCAAAATGAGTGAAGAAACAGAAAAAGTATCTGCAGGGAGACAGGAGAGAAGCCAAAAGGGAGTGTCTTTGTTCAGATAAACAAATCTGTCTCCCTAACATAGCAGTATTACAGCTGCATTGTATGAACTAGGAAGAAACTCATTATTTACACTATGACTTCATGAAAACTATTTCTTATGATCCAATGAAACTACTTGTGCTTCTTTAAGACTAGAGCTTCTTTCTTTGCTGTGTCAGGGCTACTGATTCCTCTCATGTTATACCACAGCTGAATCTTTTTTTAAAGGCATTTGGAAGGTAATCAAGTTGAAAATTATTTGAGATGTGAGGATTGCCAGAAGTGCTCAGTGTCCTGCAGCATCAAGCAGGAAGTATATTAGAAACTTTAAACCTCATGACACTTTATTGGCCGGAAAAAATTAAGTAGATTCACTTTCTTTGGTAGCAGTAGGTATACTATATACAACATTCAGATGTTTTGTGTACTCAGGGTGTCTTTTAGATTTTGTCTTAATTAGATGCTGATCATGGCGCTGCTGCAACTGAAGCATCTCCAGCTGAATGCATTCATGTTTCCCTTGTTGAAACTTAACCTATTTTCTCTAGGATACTGCACTCGCGTCACCTGATACCAACCTGAAAATAAAGTGTAGTCTTTTTGCTAGTGATCCAAATCATCGAAACAGACTTATGCTAAAGCTTGTTCTCTTTTGCCAAGTTACAACTCTTCTTTGTTGCTTTTGAATTTGGGGGCAACTATATACTTGCAGTAATAGAGATTGAGTGAATTGCTTAAACTGAGATACTGACTCAATATGGAGATTCAGTTTTCAGTCAAGGAGGTTAAAAATGTTTTATACTTTTAGAATGTGATCTGCATAATCCTCTGGGCAGATAACTTGAAAAATTGGATTGGCAATTTATACCTGACAGGAGTACCGCTGTAATTTTTTCTTTTTGTTCAGCAGTGTATTAATACTATTATCATTTGTTGTATGCTACATGGTGCTTTAGAAGTGCAGCTTTGCAGAAGGGATGGCAATTTTCTGCTTTCCAGCTGATTGCTTCTCATATTTTATACTCTTAATTGTACTCTTAAGAAATCTTCCCTGAAATTTTTCTACTAACTTTAGTATGATAGAAAAGTTGAGTCAATTCTGACTTACACAGATGTGCTGCAATCATTTTTGGCTGGCTTTCAGGGAAAGGTAGTGAGAATGGTTCAAGGCTGCTTTGAGTAATTTTTCCTTTTTTCCTGTCTCACTGTTTTTTCCTTCTAGATCCAACGAATGGTTATTTCAGGTGGCAATTTCAAACCTGACACCTTGAAGCCAAAAGAAGTGGTCAGCCTTTTGCTGGATGATGAGGAACTAGAAAAGAAACGTATGTGAAAGTTGTGTTGCAGCATTTTCTCCATCTTCCACTTCATTAGCTTATGAAATCTCTGTTCTTATCTCTACAAACATATGTATTGCTGATAAGAACTTCTGTTTCCTGGCTCTTTTTGTATTGCTAACTCTTGTTAGTACAAGCTGGTTTCATATCAGTGGTGAGCTGAAAGATGAAATTGTGCAAGAGAGACATGATGATGCGATAAAGTTTTTATTGGCACTCATTCAGGATCATTGCATTGTTCATGAATGACAAAGCTTCAACAAGAATTCTGTAGGTCATGACAAGAAAAGTATTAGTAAAAATGCTGTATTTCATCATACTTTTGAAGCTGTATTAGAGGTATATGCTTTTATGTTGCTTGAAAGAAGAATTTCACTATAAGGCTTGTGAGTAATTTGGATACAAATAGTTTTAATACAGTAGTGTTTTCAGTGTGGTTGAGTTTTAATACAGCTGACTTTTCTTCACAGTTCTGTTAGAATTAGAATTTCTTGTAAGATTCACAAAAGGATATGAAATATCTTTCCAGTGGTGACAACTCTGTATTTCTTTTCTGACAGTGCGTCAGCGTCAAGAAGAGAAGCGACAGCAGGAAGAAACAAATCGTGTGAAGGAACGTAAACGTAAAAGGGAAAAATATGCTGAAAAGGTACTCTGATGCAAAGGCAGTTGCCTGTGTTAGTGATAGAGCCAGAAGAGCTTCAGGCTCACTATTATGTGGTGTAGAAACATTTTATGCAAAGGCAGACTAATGAGTAAAGCCTTCTTCCCTTCAGCATTGAATATCAATCTGTGGCACTTCCTTACACAGAAGAGGGATATTACAGAATACGTAATGCATAGTTATCTGTATTTTAATATCATTAGGAAGTTGAAAAATAAGGACGTACTGCATACCCAAACAACACTGTAGATCACCAGTAGTCTACAGGCAACAATTTGAAGACTTGAAAAAAACAAAAATGATCAACTGATCATTCTATGGCATATAAAATGGTGACTTAATCAAGATTTTGTTCTGCAAGGACAAAAAGGGAGTGTAAATGAAGCACCAAACACAGATAAAACCTATATAGCTATGTGGCTTCTGTGGAACAAGGGGAAGATCAGTTTGTTTAAAAAAGATCATTAAAACTAGTTTATGAAAAATCTGAATTTTTGAGACAGGGAGGCTTTGCATTAATTAATTGGAATTTTGTGTAATGGTGAAGAATTTCAGGCTCACTCCAAAAGGTAATGGAAATCAAAGTAATTCTGTAAGAGTAATTCTCCATCATTCCAGCTATTTTAGAAATAGAATTAAAAACCCCAAGCCCTACTTAAATCTAAAGAAGGAGCCTTTAAGGGATCTGTTATTGTGTCCTTCAGAAACTTGTTTTGGGAAATTCTGGACCTGGCATTCCTTGAGTTATAATACTGCATTAGACGTTGAGATCTGGGGTTGCTTATTCCCTTTCTTCTGTTTTATCATCTTTTTCATTCCTGGTACTGTTTTATTTATTTCAGAAGAAGAAGGAAGATGAATTGGATGGGAAGAGAAAGAAAGAGGGCATGAACCTTGTGATCCCATTTGTTCCCTCAGCTGATAACTCCAACCTGTCTGCTGATGGGGATGACTCCTTCATTAGTGTAGACTCTGCCATGCCTAGCCCCTTCAGTGAGGTAGGACTCACTGCTGCTTTAAACTATATACTGTTTCAGTTGTGGCCTTACATCTTGTAGGATTCTTGCTTTGTTTTCTTAGCTAGTGTAGAGCTTCAAGTATGTGGGGAACCATGGAAATGAAAATAATTTATTGAAAACATAATAGCTGCCAATAAGATGTCTTATAGCTCCTCATGTTATTTGACATTCCATTATACCCCTCTTCATTTGCTCTCTGCCTCCCTTTCTTAAAGCAAGTTCATGCCCTGACTCTCCTCCCTTTCAGCCCCTGAAATTTTTCCATTCCTGCCTGCAGCCCCACTTACTGTCTTCCTACTTTCTTCTCCCTCTTTCTTGCATTTGTCATGCTCACATTTATAACCATGTGCCTTTTCCAATACCAGTACCTTCCATAGCAAAAAGTCTCTTTCTGCTCCTGGACCAAACAGTATCCCTTAAATAGCACCTAGATATTCAGTGTCTTTGTACGTACTCCTTGCTAGTCTCATCTACATCTCCTCTGTTTCCTTCCTTGCTTCTGATTCTGAATTAGTGTGGTATTTTTTTCTCTGGAATATAAGTTGTAAATTCTCAGTGGCACACATCTTGCTTTCCTTCATCTTTTTGTAAAGAATTACAAATTGGGTTTGGTAGCAAATAATTTTGTTCTATACCATGTTGATTAAGATTCCTAGGTTGCATCATTCCCTTATTAACCAAGATTTTTTATTAGCTGTAGTAGGATGTTAAGAATCCTATTGTTTTCTTTCTTGCAGTTGAAGATGCACAGTTGAACAGCAGTTCTCTTAAAATCTCTGCTGAGACCATTAGTCTCCTGCTTCTTAACATCTGTTTTCATGAATTGAAATTAAGTATCTCCTGGAGGTCTTTACTGCTGCTCAGCATGTAAATAAAGGGTGTGCTGTGATTAGGAAGATCATGTATCATGCTGCTAGTCTCACATAAAGAAAAAGAGAGAGAACAGAATAAGTACCAATTAATTACTTGTGATTGTATGTCTTTTAAAGATCTTGCTATGTTTGTACCCTTCCCTTTCCTAACCTGAGAAGTGAATGGCTTTGTTCTCTGTCATGTTTAGATATCCATTAGCAGTGAATTACATATGGGCTCTATCCCTCCCGATGAGAGCAGTAGTGATATGCTTGTGATTGTGGATGATCCAGCTTCTTCAGCACCTCAGTCAAGGGCAACAAACTCTCCTGCTTCCATTACTGGCTCAGTTTCAGATACCATGAATGGTCAGTACTTTTGCCTTGATTTACTACTAACATTTATTAAACGTGGATTTTGTATGTCCATGTGATAAATTTTCTGCATTTTAACCAGAGTATATGCATGGTTGGCAAGATTTGGGGAAAAAATTGCCTGTTTGTTGAGAAAGTATTTCTGATTTGATAGGAAATCTGTTTATTGTCTGCCGTTCACCACACTTTCCTCTTCTCTATGTTAGTTACTCTTAAAAGTTTTGTCCTTTGTTCCTGTGTTACAGAGGGCTCGCCTTCCATTATGTGCATATTACCAAATTAGACAACCACACAACTATTAATCTCCAAGCTTTTTTTGAATTTGCTGTTAAGCTAATAATAATCAGTTGCCTATTTCCAACAGGTGATTGGAGCAGCTGTAATTTTAAATAATGGCAAATGTTTTTAGGTACCATCGTTTTCTATACTGACATAAGTAGAGCCATAGTTCTTGATGAGGTTCGTTAGAGATAGCAGATGGCAGAAACTTTGTACCTATCTTCAAGTAAGAAAATACTTCATCCTGAAGTAGAACCTAGAATTCTCCACCTATTTGTGGATTGGATTCATAATAATAATGACAAGTAGCTGGCTTTAATAAGATGTGGTTAATGAAGAGTGAAGTGTTGTATATATAATTACTTTTCATGGGATCACTGCTTGCTAACAGTGTCTGTATTAATGTAAATGAAAATATCAGTAAGTAGTTAGGTGCTGTATTCATCTGAAATACTATAGCAGTTAACTGTTTTAACATTCTTTTTTTGTTAAGGTGTTTCAATGCAAGACACACCTCTCACTGGGAGAGGCCAGTCAGGTCGAAGCCGGGGTCGTCCTAAAGGGTCAGGCAGTGGATCAAAAGGTGGCAGCGGGAAAGGCAGAAGCAGGAAATCAATAGCAGGAAGTGCAGCTGCAATGGCAGGTGCCAAAGCAGGGGCAGCAGCAGCCTCTGCAGCAGCGTATGCAGCGTACGGGTACAACGTCTCTAAAGGTATGTGGGGAAGGGGAGGCAGCAGACTACCCAGAGCAGAACCAACCACATGAGTTTGGTTGATTGTTGTTTACAGCCTGTCAAAAAATAGATTAAAAGTGTTGTGTTGTTGGGTATTGCTTGTCCATTATATTCTGAAATCCAAGCAATACACAATGTGACACGGTGATGGTGTGAGAGCATAGCCAGTTTCACCGCAGATGACCTTGAGAAGCCAGTCCTGCAGAAGTTTTGTCTGCCCTTTGAATTATCTCACTCCAAATATTTTTCCTCTTGTTTTTTATTTTGGTGTCCAGACAAATCAGATAGTGTTGTTTATCCTGTGGGTATGGCTATGGCCTTCCTGCATTGCTGTCATGTTGAAGTTACAGCATCAGGTTCCAGAATCTGCTAAACTGATGGTGATGGAGCTTCAGCTTTACACCAGCTGAAGGTGGTCCAGGGAATAACTGCAAGATGTTTTGTATCTTAAGGACATCCCTCTTCATTAAACTCTGATAAACCATGAATACAGGGTGGTCTTAGGACTGACTGTTAGTATATTGCTTGTTGTTGAAGAGCCACAAGTGGAATAATATGCTTACATGGAATTTGATTCTCTTTTCCATTGTTAGGCATGTCTGCAAGTAGCCCTCTACAAACAGCAATTATTCGGCCTTCTGGACTTGCAGATTTTGGACCTTCAAGCGCCTCTTCTCCCTTGAGCTCCCCTTTGAGCAAAGGAAACAGTGTTTGTGGGACCCCCAAAAGCTTAAACCTGACCAGCAGTCTCATATCAGAAACTCCAATTCGGAAGCAAAGCAAAGGTGCCCATACTTCAGGTGGTCGGTAGTAATTTTGAACCCCCAAAGCTTGTCTGAACTGTATTGGCTTTCAGAGTAGACCACCCTGCCAGTTGAAGGCATGCAAACGAATGCCTTGTTGCTGTCCAGCACGTGTGTGAAAAGAAAATCAAAGCACAATGGGAGTGGGTGGTTTACGTGAGCACTTTGATTACGTGTATTCCAAAAAACTATCTTTGCAGACGCTGTGAGGAGGGAAGGGAGTCTGGGGTAACTAGGATAAGTAATAGCTTGTGTTTTATTGACACATCTGACAAAGCTTCCCAAGAAAGCATCCAGCTACTCCATGCAATACCCTGCAGCTGTGTGTGCTTGAAGACACACCAGTACACTTTCTGTCTTGTAGCTTGAGGTGGAACCCAGTGTTAGTTTTATCCAATGAAATCAGTATCTGAACCCCAGGATACTGTAGAGTCACAAGACATTTCCATACTGGCAGCTGGTCAGTGTACGTGCGGTGGTAATTGGGGGTTAAGCTGAAGATGATGTGTAATCAGAAGAAATCTTGTATTCTTTTAGTGTGGGCCTCTGGGTTCTTTAAAGGTTTGAAATGCAAAGGAAGGTGTCTCAGGTGGTTTCCAGGGAATGGACTCTTTTCAGCACCGTTTGTCCGGAAGAGGTTCAGAGCTGCAGAATACAGAGCACTGGCAGGCCTAGTGAGAGCAGCAGTGCCGCCTCTGCTTCACGCAGTGGAAGAAACCACAAGCCAGTGGTTTGGTTTGCATTTCAGAGTTCTCATCAGTGTGAACGCTCTCTGTGTTCAGAACGATTTCTCCCACTTTTGAGGTGTGCAGAACTCTTAAAAGCTTAGAAACAAAATAAGGCTCCATTTGTACAAATCTCAAGAAGAGGGAAAGCTGAAGTGCTGAGGAGTTTGCTGCTGCTCCTCTCACTGTGCCATAGCAGCACACGGTTCTGCAGCTTGCAGTGCTGCAAGGGGAGCAACGAAACGCAGTCCTGAGAAAGAGACCTGTGCCATTCCCCCTTCCAGCCAAATCCTGGGAAAAAAACTGTCTTGTATCCCAGCCATCCATTGACTGTTCTTCCAGTGTGTTTTCCCTTCATCTTTGTGATCATCACACATACTAGCTTGGTTGAGTTCACCGCGGTGTGCGGGTACCAGTAGCCATGTCCCGTAAGGCTGATAGAAGGCAGCGCTGCCAGTGCCCATCTGTGTTCTCATTCTCTGGTTGCTCCTTCCCCGTTCTCAATGCACAACCCCACCCCGTAGCCCCTTGCTTTGCTGTAAGCATTGTCTGCATTGCACTGAGATTTAAGTGTGGGGCAGTTCTTCTGTCTGACACATTGAATTAAAAGGCTGTTCTGCCGGGGCACTTTCATCCCTTGAGAGAGAAGCAAGCTGAGTTGCAGGTCTGGGCTGTGACAGTGGAAGATAACTTTTTTTTATTATTATTATAATTTTTTTCCAACCCCAAATCCTTTGCCTGGCGTCCTACAGTGTGGAGCGAGTGCTTCCTGTTGGCTCTGCCTCTAATTTGCACACCTGAAAATAGCAGAACTGAGCTTAGTTAGATTGATTTTTAAACAGATTTGCAGGGGATAATTGAGGGGGAGGTGGTGTTTAATTAACTCATGAAGACTTCCCCCTTCCCCTCCTATTCACATGTATATATGATGTTTAGAGGGAATCAGACAAATGCCAAGCCTTTTTTTCTCTTTGAATGTGCTGTCTATTTTTATAACTGAACTTGTACATATGTATAAAGAGAGACACATCTTTCTTTTACTAACTGGAGAAGAAAATCTTAAATAAAATGGAGTGAGATAATTTTATGTAAATCAGTGTCTTTGTGGTTTTTATGCACATAGCAGTATGAATGGGAGGATTAGGGAAGAGAGCATGGAGGGTGTGCATCTGGAAATGCATCTGGAGACATATGTTGCTCAATGTAATGCTCTAGAGGGTCTACACTCTTTCGAGTGTCACGTTTGTAACCTTTTTCAATTACAGCTGTACCCTTATCACATGTCTGTATTCACTGATTATAGATGGTATGCAGCAGATCACAAGAAAACAGAAGCAAGTATAATACGTGGAACTACATAGTACCTGAACTATGATGGTTGAATTCAATACAGTTGATCATTTTGGGACATCATTTTCTACAGTTTTTTCTTTTTCTTCCTTGAGTGGGAGTTGAAAGGACTTTTTTGTGTGCAGTCTTGATTTTCAAACTGCTAGACAGTTGCATCAATTTATAATCCAAAGTGGAGAGAAAAAATAATTTGTAACTTGAAAAGATTGCAAAAATGTAATATGTACCGTTGCATGCTATACTTTTGGAAGATTATTGATTATTTTTAAAACTGATTATATAAAAATATACTTTAATCTTCAGAAGAAATGACAAATGACATCCCAAGTTGAGGCAAAAGTAGCGGTAGCCTATCTGCTTGCAAAACAACATTAACAGTGCCACTGGAGATGAGGAAAATGCTGAGGTACTTAATGCCTTCTTTGAATCAGTCTTTAATAGAGAGACCAGTTATCCTCAGGGTACTCTGCCCCCTGAGCTGGAAGGCAAGGATGAAGAGCAGAATATACCCCCCTTAATCCAGGAGGAAATAGTCAGTGACCTGCTACACTGTCTGGATACTCACAAATCTATGGGACCAGATGGGATCCATCCAAGAGTACTGAGGGAACTGGCAGAGGTGCTTGCCAAGCCACTCTCCATCCTCTGTCAGCAATCTTGGTCAACAGAGGAGGTCCCAGACGACTGGAAGCTTGCCAATGTGATGTCCATTTACAAGAAGGGTCAGAGGGAAGATCTGGGGAACTACAGGCCTGTCAGCCTGACCCCAGTACCAGGGAAGGTTGTGGAACAGTTCGTCTTGAGAGCACTCACATGGCACGGGCAGGACAAATGGGATCAGGCCCAGTCAGCCTGGGTTTACGAAAAGCAGGTCCTGTTTGACCAACCTGAGCTCCTCTGACCAGGTGACTGTGCTGTGTATTCCTCATGCTATTTGATTATAGCATTTTACTCGCCAATTCCCGCAAAACTGTTAAATACAGTTCACTGATAAATACTACTGTTGAAGACATATAAAGGTGATAATTTTTTTAGGTCATCTGAGAAGTTAGGACTAAAAAGTGCCATCGTGTCCTACCCTCACACACATTTTTGTAGTTTAGCCTATAAGGGATGTCTAGTTCAGCAGGGTCGTCAGAACACCCATTCTTCCCACTTGCCACTCATGGTCAACAAAGTCTTACAAAGCAGTGACAAAATTACGTCTTTAATAGTTAAAGACCAAAAACTGCAAATGCAGTATTTTCCTGGCAGAAAGCAAGAGTGATTGAAACCATTACCTTCTCTCAAAAAATGTTGCAGGGTAGTTGCAGACAGAAGAGGTTTTCCTTCTGACCTCTAATGCTGAATTTAACCTTTAAGCATGTGGACAGGATATATCTGCCAGGCCACTGATAAAATGCAACATTATGAGCCCCAATGCAGTTTGCTCTACATTTTCTCTCCGGATGTGGTTAATTATCAGCACGCTAGAGGATGGCAAAGCCAAGCAAAAGAGCTGGGAAAAAACTCAAGCCAAATGATGCATCAAAGAAGCGGGAGAAAAACTTCCCTTCCTGCTCACCACAGACAGGTTGTGAAAGCCAACAACACATAAGATCATTATGTTGTAAAAATAGAGCACTTCAGTACCCTCTCAACTCCTCTGCAAAATCATGTGTGTCAGGTAGACAGGGACTTGCATCACACTGTCCTCAGAAATTCTTGGGTTTAGCTGTATAGTCACTGTGCAGTCCCTTCCACACAGACTCTTCCACTTCTTAAAAATGCTTTGGTTCCTTAGCTTCATGGTGTCTTCAGAATTCTTCACATTTCTGTTTTTAATTATTTTGTGATCAGTTGGAGTCCACTTAATCTAAATCAAGGGGAGATTAATTAGCCTGCAAGCCATTTTCTCTTTCTATCATGGGTCAAGCCTGTTGTCCTCATTTAGTCAGCCACCAGATCTCTTCCTATTCTGCAATGAGATAAACAGGTTACTGCAGGAGGGTTTTCACCTAGAAGTGCTTTAATCCTTACCTTCAGGATATTAATACTGCACTGTCCAAATGTGGTGTTATTTCCTCGCCTTCTCCCCTTTCTGTTGCATGCTTTCCCCACCACAGTGTATTTGCTGTCTCATGTTCTGTTTGTAGAAAGCTTTCTGTCTGCCTAGGGCTATATCTTGCTTTATTCCCGTATTCCCAAAGTATTTCCTTTAGCAGTATTTCCCAGTGGGGGAGGCACACAAAGATCAGTGGGAAAAGCTCCGCATGGAAGGAATAGGGATGTGCACTACTTTAATCATAGCTCAGGAACAGCCGAGTTGCGGCTGGGAGGAGGAAGAGCACAATCGATAAAATCACTTGGGGGCAGGATGTGGATCGAGGTAATTTGGGAAATGCTGCCCTGTGACCACTGCACTGCCAGTCCTGATCTCCTGCTCTCCGTGGAGTGAGGTGGCCTGCTTCTGCTCCCAGATATACTTACAGGCTCCTCAGCTTCTCACTTCTGCCTCCATCTTTCTTTTTTGGTGACTATTCAGTCTGAAACACACATTATAACTCTGAGGAAGCCTTACAGGCATGTCTCGTGCTCCCCTTCCTGCTCAAGAAGGGATGGTGATGCGCTCCCTGCCGTCCTTTGGAAATTTCTGCTCAAGTGGCCAGAAAAACAATTTGTAGCTCACCGCCCAAAGGGATGCTGCTTACATGTGAAGTGTAACTGAGACACATACTCTAAAATAAAGGCAATCATGTCTTAACACTCCTGGGTGTAAGCACTCACTGAATTATGAAGGATATTTTTTTTATTTGCAGCCTGCACCAGGTGCATAGCAGTGAATGAGAGAGGGGAAGGGGCAATTCATCCTTTCTCTCAGGATCATCATTACTAGGATGCTACAGCTGGCCCAGCTCTCAGATTCAACCAGCAGGTCTGTATTGTAAACAAGTCTTTCTTGTAGCACTCAGATTAGCATTTGCTCCTCTGAAGAGCCTGCAAGAAACACCTTATGAAACAGAAAAATGCATGATAAGATGAGTTGGGCTTCCTCCAGCTTCACCCTCTTCTTAGCTCTTGCCTCTTCCCTCAGGAAAGTGAAGTTACTCTAAAGCTAATGGGTCTTCCAGGCATTTTGTACTGAACTCTTATTTACGTAATGTTCTTCTAGGGGCATACGAGGGAATTTGTTTGCATCCCAGGCATGAGGAAGTGTTTCAGTACTCAGGTATGAAATGATGACTCCTTCCTTCCCTAGCTGATGAACATCACTGATAGAATGAGGTAGGGGAGGAAAACACTGAAACACCACTTTTGCGCCTACTTGAGTTTCCCTGTGGACTGTCTCTTCCTTCTTTGACAGTATCGCTGGTTGTATTAAGTCTGCCGTATTTAACAGGAGCCGATGTGAGCTTCTAAGCACCCAGGGACACCAGTATCCCTTGTCGTCTCTGTGACATATGTTTGCAAGCACATGGTTTTTAACTCCCTGCTCCTTAGCCTTACCCAACTCCTCTCAAGACCCAAGTGTTGTCTTCAGGGCTTTTGGTTGGCAGGAGAAATGTTTCTGTTCAAAGGTGTTAATTTTTAAATGCATGAGCCTCATAGCCTTGCACGTCAGTGTTATGAGAACTGTGAATTAAGATAAAGCTAAGCGTATGTGTAGTTTGTGTGGACGGTTACCCTGAATAAACCTTCACCAACTTTTTCAAAACCAAGAAGAACTGTTATTGTTGCTCGGAGATTAGAACCTATTTGGAAATTTACTACTGGTTTGGACTGTCACACAAAACTGATGTGTAAGATTGGACTATTTGTTAAATTTATTCAAATTTTCTCATTCATAACAAGAAACTAGTGGCTTTCTTCTCAAGACATATTTAACAAACGCTACCCTACTGGGAGAAGCAATTCCAGTTTATCTCACCTCTCATCTATTCTTGTAGTTCCTCTGATGTATCCCTACATCTTAACTTCCCATCTCAACCTTCCTCTAGGAAGGAATAAATCACAGATGGGAGCTCGCACTCCATACCATGGTAAGATGTCGTCTGTCTTTCACATGTCTGTCTTTCAGGTTTCTTTTAAGTTCTGGTGTTACAATTTCCCCTGATGTTGTGGTAAAGTTCAAACACAGAAATTCTCATTTGTATTCAGGCTAGTGAGTACAATTCAAAATTTTACAGCTACCACAAGCACAAGTGGTTTTATGATGCTTGTTCTGCAACAGCGTTCCCGAGTAACTCCCCTCCCACGCAGGCTGTTTGCAGAGAAAGAACTTTCATGTTAATTGGGAACAACTATTCTCTAATTCACATAATTTTTTAACTGAAGTAACTTTTCTCCATAGATAAGCCTAAACTTGTATCAAAGTTGCTCTAAACCCCATCTAACTTCCTCCCAGAAGTGTCTTCAAAGCAATCACCTTTGGTAGCCCTTATTCTCCCCACAGTCAGTCTTAACTGGCAGGGCACAGTGTCTGTATTTCACTCAGCCTATAGAAGGTGGCTGGGATTTTTTTAAGAATGGAAGAGTCAGCAAATTTCAAGCATAGTTGGCTGAACATTGCTTTTTATTAGTTTTTTTAAACTACATTGAGCTTTTGGCATGTGACTGCAATTAGCTAGGTGCTGATGAGCGGCGCGTGCTGCTGCCCAATAAATGCAATGGCACGTGGCCGGGCACACCCTTGAATGATGTGTCATTGCCTGTGACAAAGCTCTGGGGTTTTCCTTTGCAAGCAGAGGAAACAGAAGGGATGTTCGGACTATACAAACTTCTAGAGGATCTTGAAAACTAGCATCCAAAAAACCCCTTTTTTTTTTGGTCACTCCATGCATCTGGCAGGTGCCAATGCAAGGGCTCTTTTGCATCTTGTTTCTTCTTGTTCCTCCCATAGAGTTCACATGAATGCTTTTGTAGATAACTTCTCCATTCCACTAGACCTGTCTTGTCTTGACATATAATCCAGATTTTTCTTTAATTCAATCTCATTTACAGCCATAGTACTGTGGTATTTCTTTGAAATGGATCTTCAAATAGCTCTAAAGATGCATAATGATACATTTCAATCTCTGGATTTCGAGTGCTCCTGAAACAGTAATTCAGCTTTGTGATGTCTGTTTGTCCAAGTGACTGCAGTCTTTCATCATTCTCTGTTATGTTCAGAGTTTGGAAAAAGTTCCAGTATCTAACTTGCAGACATAATTTTACTGTGATATAACTGACTAACACAAAAAATAATTGCTGCCTAATGTTTTAGTGATTTGTCACTCAGCTCAATTCCTATTGACTAGTTGAAGACTTACTGACATTGTGATGCTGAACCTGTAATGTACGAGTCGGTTTTTAAACACTGTGTTGATTTGGGACTGGAAGTCATGACGATTTCTTTTACAGGCTGCTGTAACCCCAAGTGATTTATATGTTTTCGAAACCCACCATTGTGAGCTTTGCAGAAGGCGGCTTGCTTCCCTGGCTTTGTTAACTTGCTATTAGCATATCCAATCAGAGGTATAATTTGTATAATTAATGTAATTCAGTTACACTGCAGTTTGCTGTCCTTAGCTATGTATCATTGTGTCTGTCTGGAATCAAAGAACTAAATGTTGACAGCTGGTTTGGTAGAATATTTGCAGACAGATTAGACAAGCCCAGCTCTTCCTTGCAGTGACATAATTGATAGCAAATGAGAAAAGTAATGTTGTTTAAGTTTTTAATTTAAAACAGATCTAATGTCTGAGATGTTACAGGAATAAACACGTGAGAAGTTTGGAACTGCCAGCAGCTGTGAGCCTCAGCCATTAGCTAAAAAAGCTTGAGGGACTGCAACAAATTTGAGTGATTTGTATAAAAAAAAGAACCACCCCAAACTATATAAAAATGTTTCTCCGCTGAGCTTAATTTTTAGCTGGCAAGTAAGTATTATGCAAGCTTAGGCACAGGAAGGTTTAAGAATACTGAAAGCAAGTTACTAAACTCGGAACCACATGGGTCCTCATTGGGGAGTGGCAAACATAAAGGTATCCATGAAAATTTCAGATGACTTGCGCGCATTTGCATCAGGATCTAGTGCTGATTACATGAGCACATGTTATCTTTTTTTCTGACGTGGTATCTTTGAATACCTAACATACAGTTCCAAGTACTCTGAAAAACATCATCCCTCAATGTTGCACATTGTGCATTCAAAGTTACTGTACACTTTTGAAATTATTTTCTTGATGTCTCAGTTCCCCATCTGTATAATGGAAATGATACCTCTTCACAAAGGTCTTGTGAAGAGGAATTAAAGTTTACGAAGGTGCTACGGTGATTTGCAGAGATTGCTCTAGTGATTTGCTAGAGAAAAGTCAAAATGGGGAACGGTCCCCCTGCATTTGGAGCAAGGTGTGCATAAACAGAGATACAGGAGAAAAAGGAATTGAACTGCTGCTCATTTTTAGCATCCTCCCTTCAGGTGAAATGAGGCAAGAATCCTCTGGGAGAAAATAGTGGATATTTATTCTCAATGAAGCTAGTCCCACAGTTACTTTTTATACTCAGCCCTGAACTCATTTGCCCTCAAGTTATAGGATGTATTTCCAGGAATAGATTCAATGTACCTGTAGTTTAGAGACACAAATGCTGCCAGAACTGACTGTGCTGTGCAGTGACAAGAGACACAGTTTCATCTGGCTCCTGCCTAACAGGTCCAGAGGTAATCAAGTCTCTTAACAGTCCCTGTCAAAGGGAAGGTGAAAAGCAGTATCTAGCACAGCCCTGGGGAGCTGGGCATTCCTGCTCTTTTCCCTCTCTAAAAATGGGATTGTGTGTTCGTGGAGAGGAACGTCTTGGAGAAAAACACGCTTATAAAGCAGACCAAAAGAATGAATGTATGTATAATCTAAAAGCCTGCTAGCTGTTTGAAATACACTTTTGGTCAATTTTACTTAAAGAAATGGGTCCTTCACTGTAAAACAAAAATAAGGGAGGAATTTCAGCCCACGATGGCTGTAGAAGCATCCTGAGGACAGAGCTGCTGACCGCAGTTGTCTGTAACAGTATCTCCCACCTCGTGCACCTCCGGCCCATCAGCAACTTGTTGGCCGCAGTGCCGGGAGGTCACTTGCAGCACTGGCGGTTGCGGTGACATGTGAAATGGCAGACACCAGCGCTGCCCCAGCGCCAGGTGCCCACGGGGTGAGCAGAGGTAACGTCAACACATCCATGGGCAGCCCCTGCCTTTCCTCGCCATCCCGGGGGGGCCAGGGCAGCGCCTGCTCCCCCCACCCCATCCCCTGGCATCACGTGCTTCATCGGTGCCGACTTGGAATTTGGAAAGGCTGCTGTGCCGTCTAGACAAGGAGGGGATAAAAGGCTGCTTTTTTAGTTTGTTTTCTAAATGTTTTCAAATGTCACATATGCTTTTTGTAGACAGAGTTTAATATCAGCAAGCTGGCTGTGGTTGCCCCCGAGGCAGTTTGTTTGTAGATGAGGCTATAATTGCTGTAAGTGGGTTGGACGCAAGTCTGCGAAATGACTTCAGTATTGTCTATGCTGTTGGTGTTGCTCGGTCCATAGCTCTAGTTCAAAGGAAAGCAGATGGCTGAGGCCAGAAGCTAGTGAAACCCGGTGCTCACACTAGCCTGGACTGCTCCCGAGCCTCCCTTTACCTATGAATGAAGGTACATGGGGCAGGTGCAGCGCTGGGCAAATGAGCACATCATGTCATGTACGTGCATGTGCTAACGAACACCTCGGTCTGCAGAAATCTGCAGCTGGAAGTATGATCCCCGACTTCGTGCAGAGCGTGGGGTGGTGTGCCTGATGCGCTGGAGGCCGTCTGTGATGGCTCAGCATACTATCTACTTGCACGGCATGGTTGAGCCGCAGGTACCCAGCGCGTACCCGGTCAGCCCAGGTGCACGTTCGTCATGTTTCTGAAGGACAGGCTTACTAACCAGCAAAGCTGAATGAAACCTCGCCTCTCCAAAAGTCATCCTCTGACTTGTCTTCCTGTGGGTGAAGCGCTTACAGATTTCCGGGTGCTGTAATAGCTGGTATCTGCTTGCAGACAGAGCAGCACTCTGGGCCTTGCTCCTACTTACGTGAGCCAGCGGGGCTCGAGCAGTTGGGATAAAAACTTCCCCTTTCCTTTGGTGATAGGAGTTTGAAGTGCCAGCAGCTCTCAGGTGTCTCTTCAGTTGTCAGGCTCAGGCCAAACTGATCCCCGGTGGTTTTAACTGAAGCTTCATGGAAATGAGTCCCATTAAAACAGTGAGGTGAGGGAGGCAAAAAGCAGGAGGACATAAGAGAGGAGTCTTTGTTCTTGTGTCCCCAGAGCAGCCCAGCATGGTCTGGGAACAGTGTGGTGTCCCCAGCTAAGAAAACAGCACCTCTCTGTCTTTGAACTTCCCTGACCTTTTACGTTATTTCAGTCTCATTCTCTGGAGTTCAAGGTACTGGCTGTGCTTCAGGAATTCGCAAGCATAAACACTCATCACTGTGGCTGGCACTACGATGAGATGAAAAGGGAGTTGGGAAAGAATAAAACACATCCAAAAGCCAAACAAAAAGTATACAGGGTTTGTAAACAAAGCATGTAGAGCTTCCCCAGTGCTGCCCAGAATGCCCACTTCCTTCCACCCTCCCTTCCCTCCCAGGCCCAAGGCTCTTTTAAAGCTGTACAGGGCTTCTCTCTTAACTTTAATACAGCATATAAATTAGGGAGGTTTTCACTTAAGCCAAGGCAACTCATTAGTAGGAAATTCCAAAGTCCGCTGAGCAGCTGCTGGTTTTGTTGCAAGTGTAGTTTTTCCATAGCCTGACTGTAAATCTATTTTTTTCTTCCTTCCTGGTCCTCCCGTGCATGGAGAACCATGCTGTGCTGAGCCAGGCTGCATGCCAGTGGCACATCACTGCCCGCTCATCCGCTGGGACTGCACTTTTTTATGTTGTACCTGAATTCTGAAAAACCCTTTGGATTTGGTGCTCCTGAAGTATGTGTCATGTTGCCAAAACTGGCAGTACCAAAGCGAGAAGTCTGACCTGAGCAAACACTCCCATCCAAATACTGCTCAATTATTTTCCTCTCTGCCTTTGGGATGAGGTTATTGAGCTGAAGGTGATACAAGCCAATTTAAAGTTTCACGAAGGACTTCCAGCCCTAGATTGACTGCCAGGTTTTGGGACATGTTGGCAGTGTTACCATTCTGGCACTGAACTCTCTGGAATGTGTTTGGAATGTGTTACACGGAGAAGTGTCGAAGTGCATAGGTGACCACGTCTGTGTGTTTTGTGCTGGATGTTTACGCAGTCGTTCTCACTTGTCCTGGTGCAGCTGTACACCCAGTAGACCCTCCTTCTTTCCCCTGCTTCACCATCCAATCTTTCCTGGTAGCAGGAGCGGAAGAACAGGCTGTTACCGAGCCAGATGTTGTTTCTGGACACATCCGCTCTGTATACAGCGCACATGAAGTGCTGTCCAGCCTCCACTGCAGATGGGAAGTGCTTGTTCGAGAGAGAGCACAGCCTTTGCAAATTCCGTAACAGCAGAGCACTGGCTGCTTTCTTGCTTGCACAAGCCAGACAGCCTGTGTATCACTGCAGAGGCCGTCCAGGAGCGCGATAAGCATTCTTTGTTTTTTTATTTTAATCTTTTGCTTTTCCTCTGCCTGTGAAACATCTGTAGGTAATTAAATCCACGTTTCAGCCTGTCTCTTGAGCGGAAAGCAGACATATATGGAATAACGCACGTGCTACATACAACCAGCTGCAGCTGCTGTAACAGCTGCTCAATCCAGCACATGCCATTCCCTGTGACTTGCACGCCACCCACAATTCTCTCCCCGCCACGTGTGGCAGAGCCACAGAGATCCTCTCGAGACGGTGGGTATGTGCGCAGAGCTGCGCCTCTCCCTTTCGTCTCCTCCTTGGACTGAGATCCCTCGCTGGCTCCTCAATAGCCTTCAAAGTCTGTGTTGGCCCCACTTACTGGATGCTTAAACATACGTTCTCCTCAAGTAGACTCAACCAGGCTGTTGGCCGCTTTTCCACCCAGCTGAGGAAAGCTGGTCTGTTCCCCACCCCTCTTCCTAGGCCACCATCCTCTCCTACCACCTCCCTCCCTCGCTAAGCTGCATGCCTGTATTGCCAACAACCACAACTCCAAGTTTGGTCTCGCTAATTTTCTGACCAGGCATCTCATCTAGAAAAGCACACCAAGCACAGGTAAGTTCACGCTTTGGTGATGCTATATTTAAACTACATTTTTACTAAAGCTGGACTCACCTTGGTAGAGATTTACCCATGTGAAGTCTCCTTGGTTCTTGACACTCCACCTTGAAACTGAGATGATACTGTAGCACCTAAGGACCAGAGACTTTTTCTTCTGAATCCTTTTAACATTGCTGAGTTTGTTTCTCCTTTCTCCTGCCCTGTTAAGGACCATGTGCCCTCAGGAGTGCTTTATACATATGAAGGCCAGGGCTGGATTTAACTGTTGTCATCCATCTACTTTATTTAGCCAGCTCTGCCACTGCGAAGCAGCTGGGTAGGTCCTGTCCTAATGTACTCAAGGTACCGGTGACTCAGGCCCGTGTTCCAGGGCAGTGTGGGAACTGCTGGGCAAGAAAATGGAAAAGGTTGAAGCAGGGACTGAAATCATACAAATTGTGCTGGTTTTAGACTTGGTAAGTATGTGACTGATGGCGCTTGTAAACATGTTTCTATTGCAGCTGGTTTCTAATGTAAGGTGACCTGATAGGCATGAGCTTGTTATAGGGAAGTCAGAGAAGAGAAACATGCACGTGCAAGAGGAACCCACTAGATAGGGAAGAACCTCCAGAAACGTTGGGCAGTTGTCTCACCCTCTGACAAGGCGAGTGCTCTTTCCCAGGCCAGCGGTAGAGCTGCCAGAAGCTGGGGCTGCACCCAGAGCCAGCTGCTTTGCCTGGACTGGCAAGTCATGACATGAGGAGAGGAAACCTGTAGTGAAACACATAGGGGATAGGATACCGTCCTTGTGTATCACCATCAGCCTGGCACTCTGAAGTGCCACGGTTGTGTGACTGCCTCCAAGCAGCAATTCTCGTCCTCATGTTTGGTTTGTCAGAGGCAGGCCGCCCCGGTCCCCTGTCTGTGAGTAGCAGTACAAACATCATAAGCTGGGCATATAGCAAATGTTGCAGTGTGCTGTCTTTCCTCACTCACATGGCCAAAGTTCAAATCTGGGGTGTTAACCTTTTAAATTCATCGACTGACCAAAGCGTGACCTGTTCCCAGGCTCAGAGGACACAACAAAAGCCTCAGGAGAAAGAAGTTACATGATACCTCATTGTCTGTCTTAGTGACTTGAAGCTGCTGTGACAGCATGACAGCAGCAAGCTGCCGTATTCACCACTTCTGAAAAGAAAATGGGGTCATTTTTTTGGAAGTCCACTGCAAAGAACTCACCGGGGAGAAAAGGGTAGTTCAGTGAAGTAGTGGATCTGTGCTTAAAATACTTAATATTTCAAGGGAAGAAGAAACAGCACCTGAAGGAAAATTCCTAGCACTGATGGGTTGCTCACAAGCATTCACTGCTTGTCTTTTACCAGGGATGTGAAAGATCACGGGGCCATCCCAGGCTAAACAGGATGAACAAAGCAAGGGGCTTTCCATGAGAGATGGCAATGCAGGTTGCTTAGTGCCTATCTGCTATCAACTCCTGTCAGTGGTGTCTCTGCGCCTTTGAAAAGTGTGAAGTTGTTTTTGGTTTATCTGCAGATATTTTGGTATCTGGCCCCATTCTTGTACTAGTAAGGGAATGTTCCCCCACAGGTAAGTCGACTCTTTAACCCTTTGATTTTCCAGCTGGGGGATACAGCCCCCATGGGGAGATGCAGCAGCTCAGTTGAAGTGAGAGCCTCCACAGAACAGGGAAAGCATAGTTTTCTCTAGTCTGTTATCCCTGAAACATGCACCTGCCTTTCATTAGTGGTAAATTCAGTTTTTTCCATTAGTTTTCACTCCATCACTCAAGTCTTGAGGCAGGTAATACTGGTAGGCACAGCAATCTCCTAGTGCTGAGGCAGCTGGTAACAAGAGGAATCAGGAGGGCAGCTGCACGTTACCCCTACACACAGCACACTGCACAAGGCAAAAGGGAAATAACTGTCTCCCGCACTGCAGCCAACAGATCTGGCTGCAACAGCAGTTTCTTGTCCTTCCACTATTACTTCTTGGAAACAGCAATGCCAGGTTACTCGGAACAAAAATATCCTTTGCCCTGCCAAGGGAGAATAGCATTTCTGGGCCTGCCCTGTACAGTCAGGAGGGCTGGCTTACATCTGTTGTCAGCACTAGCACTCCAGAATCAACAAGAGCTGGAAGCTGGGAAGAGAAGGTCACTAAATCCTCTTTTCTCAAAAGGGAAAGAGTCAACAGGTGTCTTCCTGTAGATCCAGCAGAGGCAAGCTGGTCAGCAGTGAGGTGGGTTTTTTTTAAAACAACAAAAACAAACAACCATAGGAACTACAGCAGCATTACCAGCTAAGGTTTTGGGCTTTTTTAAAAAAAAAAAAAAGCAAAAGCAAAACTACAACAACAACAAAAAAATTTAAAAAGAAGGATCAGTTTGATGATCAGTCAGTAATGACAAAGAGCAACACCAAAGTACAGAAGACTAACTTTGTCAGTTTGGTTTATTACTGGGCACAGCACAGTACCACTTCATATACACACAAGCCACAGTAATACAAACAGTCCCTATCCTTTTTTATAATAAAAAAACCCACATGGTATCTGGGAGGAGTCAAATGTCCCAGGGGTCAGCTCTCAAGAGCTATTTTGCTGCAACTGCAATAGCAGCAGTTTTCTTACAAAATACTACGGGTTTTCATGCTGTTAATACATGAAGCTGAAAAGTCTGAGCTTGCAGCAGTGCCTCTAGTTAACATGATCAAGGCAGGCTCTTCAGTAGCTCAAAGACTTGCAAGTATGCTCAGTCACAGACCTTTGCAGTCAAATAAAAGTGTACCAGATAGACACCCCAGCATGAAACTAGAACCCTCAAATGCTTCTACAGAATCCCCCATTACCCTGAAGCACCAGAGGTTTGTCCAGTACGGGGCTAGTTAAAATGCTGCTGCATCCAGACAGCTTTCCTGCAGGCAGCACAGATTTCCCACACAGGCAGGACCATTTCTTACAGAGTCAGTTAAGTCTGTAGCAACACAAGGTCAGTGAAGCTTGGCAAAAAGCTTCTGTCACTAAAGCAGGCTTAGCTCCTCAGAAAACTGATTTAAAGCTAGAAGGCACAAACGCAAGCTTGAATATGGGCTGCATACCACTGTGGCATGTGAGCAGTTTTGATACCCCTCCCAAGGGGAAACACAACACATAATTAACACAACTTTTTTAGAAAATAAGTGCATTACTGTGATCCTTCACAACACAAGGAAGTAGGATCCACAAGAGCCTAGAGAGGCCGGTTCACTTAATATTGCACAAAAGTCCTGAAATTTAGTGTCAGGTCATTGTACTGGAGGTGGGACATGGCAGGGAAAAAAAAAAAAAAAGTCTTATTTGGTAGAACCTGCCCAAGTCTCCACCACCACACAAACAGCTTTTTGCCAATCTGAGGTAGAATTACATACGTACTGCTTAAACCCAGTCAAGTCCTGCTCAACTAGTCTTCAAAGAAAAAAAAAAAAATTAAAAGAGTGTACAGAACAGATGAGCCTCTTTGTTCTCTAAAGAAAGTGAGTGCTTCAGGTTTGACCCCTGGAAGCAAGTCTTTTACAGAGCAAAGTTCCAGCAAAGATCCCTGCTCCCCACCTGGAAAGCAGTGATGGCTATCGCAGTGCTACAGGTAAGGAGTGTCACAGGTACTAATTGCAAGTCCTACAGCAAGCGTGTTTTACTCCACTTCATCCCTCCCCTACTACTTGCCAATTCTCCCTTTATTCACTCAGTCCAGTATATTTTACTGGAGTTAAGATTGTCCCCATTGCTTTCTCCCTTATGTCCCTTCTACTGGGACCCTGCAAAAAAGTTTTCTATTTCAGCCCTTAGACTTCTGAGGGACACTTGCAGTTTCTTCTAGAGGCTCCTCTGTGCAGTATAGGCATGGAAGGATGGAAGTAAGAGCCTCTTCAATGGAAAAGAGGTGTTTATCCTCTGCTTGAGGACAAAAGTAGCGCATGAAGTCTGCCAGTCTCAGCAAGTACTCAATGTTATGACCAGCACAACCACTTGAGACAATGATTTGAGCTGCAATGTCTTCTTCAGATGCTGGGCCAAGGTAAGAAGGGTTCTGGGGTGTTGCAATGTAAACAAGAGCCAGGATGGGTTCCTCTGCATCTTTGTCCTGAGGATGGAACTTCACCAACTTGGTGTCATAGCCTCCCAGGACAGCTTCTCGCATGTTGAGATACTGGAGCGATGCAGCAATTTGTTCCCCGCGGACTTCATAGGCGACACCCCACGTGCATGCCTAAAAGGGAAAGAGCGAGGTGGTGGTGATGGGATGTTTTAAGTGGACAAGTCCACTAACATCGCAAAGCAAGCCTGCCTCGCTTTGGGGTAACTGCACAACTGGTAACGGGAGCGGAGGAGGAGAACACCCACACACACGACACTGGGAAGGCAGAAGAGCACCCAGCTGCCGACATCAGCTTCCAGCTGCTGATGGAGGGGGGGCACCACCACCCAGGCCGGCTTCTCCCCCCCGCCCCGGTACTCACCCCGCAGTCCTCCAGCAGCGTCACCACCCGCCCGGGCTGTGAGGGAGAGGCAAGGGGAAGAGCCGTTAGAAGCCGAGCCCGCACCAACGCCCCCCCCCCGCCCCACAACGGCCTCCCC
>JANZLQ010000032.1:19698822-19718052 GCA_026212715.1 Elanus axillaris
TCTTCTTTTCTGTTCTATTAAACCGTTCTTATCTCAACCCACAAGTTTTACTTCTTTTCCCAATTTTCTCCCCCATCTCACTGGCTGGGGGGGGAGTGAGTGAGCGGCTGCGTGGTGATTAGTTGCTGGCTGGGGTTAAACCAAGACACTTATTTACAGGATCACTTGTGACCTTGCTGTTGCAGTCCCAGAACTGTGCAAAACCTTCTAACCTTGTTCAAAAAGCACTTTAGCCAGGTGTCTTCAATCTGTGACTGTGCAGTGATGCACCTGTACTGCCGATATTGGTAAGCCATACCTGCAGCCACAAGTCTTGCTCACAGTAACAGCACGTGCCGTAAAAAGCAGCACAGGGCATTTTTCTCTCTGTCAGCTGCACTACTCTGTTCCCCATTAAGCAGAGCGCACAACGAGAGAGCACTGCTGTGTCTCCAGTTAGGAGAGACCCTACAGCTCTACTCGGTTAAGGTGCCTCTTGTGAGAGGCAGACGTAGTCACTCTGCCACCTACCCTGAGCTTTCACAGCCTCAGAGCTGCAGTCTCAGGCTGGACTACTCTACAGACCTCTGCTGGCTGAACAGTGCTGGTCAGGGATGCTGTTCTTCTGGCCTCTGAGGGACTGACTGCGAGACTGCTTGTGTACACGTGTGTGGGAGGCTTTTGGAACCGGTGCAAACTCCCTTTTCCCACTGCTCCCCCTGCCCTCCAGCACAGATGAACGTACTCAGCTTCCCAAAGACAGACTGTGAGTGCAGTAGCTGGTACGTGGTGCAGAGCTCCTTCGATGCCAGAGCTCTCGCCACTCCCGCATGCTGCCAGTTGGGATTCACATGGTATGACTTGTTCCTCTCTGGCCTGTTCCCAGCAGCAAGCCCCACAGTTACGCATGGTGGGACAGTCCATAATGAAGTTAGTGTACAGAAAGTGCCCTGCTACCATTGCCTGCTCAGATTTCTGACACCACCACTCAAGTGGAATAGCCATAAGGCTTTATACTGCAGTGGGACCATTCATAGCGGTACAGTCTTATTTCCATGTGTTTTAGTAAGAAAACAGCTAGTTCAAAGCATACGTATGTGATGTTCATTTAGGGTCAGCTAAGGAAATCAGCTTTCACTTTTTTGTTGTAGATCAGTTATTGCCACTTTGATGTCTTTATTCTGCGGTTCAGGATGTCCAGAGTCTTTCCTGTGCTGCGTCTCAGAAGCACCTGAATATTATGAAAGCTGCAGCAAAGTGCAGTTCCTTCCTCAAATAGATTACAGTTTAAATAGACAGGGCAGGCAAAAGGTGAAGGAACAGGTGTGCTTTTATTTTTTTTTTTTTGCCTACTGTAGGTGAGATGTGAGGAAATTAAAGTGCTAGCTCACCGTTTCACTGGCTTTCTACTAAGCTTAAATGGGTGTGTGCCTTTGGCATATGTCTGCAAAGGCTATTTATTTTTCTTCATATTTGAAAGGTGGCAACCTAACGCAGTAAGTAACTGGTAATATGCATTAGTTGGGTCAGGCCCTGAACTGGGTACTGGATGCTAAAGAGGATTTGCTTAATCTACCTGTGACAAGTCACTGCTGCTGTGACTGCAGGAGAGCGAGTAAAGGCACAGACCAGAGCTATGTAACAGCTCCTAGAAGGCTCCGGTGTGCTTTAGTGTGAAGTGGTAGTAATTGCGGGTTGTTCTCCTGTGTGTCCCTGCCCCTCAGCCCCTTAAAAATCAGAACGGCAGAGTGTTTGCTTTCTGCCAGCCTGTAGGCTGCTCTCTATCCTGAGAGATCTCCAGGATCCTGTCAGGACTTTGGATACACCATCAGGTGATTGGTGAGAAGACAGAAGTCCTCCAGAGTTTGGGGAATGGACCCCTTCTGGGGTCCATGTGGTCCTTGGGTACTTAAACAAGGGTGTAGAGAGTAGTAAGGAGGAAGATGTTCTTTCCACCTGAGTCAGGGAAGCTCACCTCAGTGTTAGAGGCTGTGACATTCAGGGAGAAACTGTAAGGGCTCAGCTGCCTCGGGTACCAAAACAGGACTGGGGACATCACTTGATTACAGGTAAAGAGAAAATACCACATGCTAAAAGGCCCTAAATAGAGCGGAGAAAGACATAACCAGAAGTGGCTGGATGCTGAAAGCAAATTCAGCTACAGAAGTGGAAGCTTTTCTACCATGGGGGTGATGTGCCCAGTAGCTAGTCCCAGTGGCTCCACATTAATGCTCCATATTTGATGCCTTAATGTGCTTTCCCGCCGCATTTGCTTTAGCCAGCTCAGTGCCAGGTTGCTGAGTAAACGAAAAGCCCTGTGACATACGGTGTCTGAAGAGATGAGCCCCGTGAGACCCTCATATCGCCACTTTGTGCATCCAGCTGCCTCAGATGCCTTGCGGAGCACCTTGCTGCCTTGCACTTGCTTGCAATAAAACCCTGGGAGTTACCAGCACCATATTTCTTTCTCTCCTTCTTTATGGGATGTGTGAGACTTGTTTCTTTAGCCTGGGACTGTGTGCTTAAGTGGGCAGGGAGAAGGAAGGTGCAGGTGGGGGGAGAGGGCTGTGCTTCACACGGCAGCCAGCAGCACCCCCCGCCACCAGGCCGGCGTCGATGGTGGTATTTTTGTGTGAACCAAAAAGGGGGGTGCTGGGAAGCTGGTTCAGGCTTGGGAAAAACAGTTGGCACGGTCATAATCGGGCAGGAAACGGGAAACGGTGTCGTGAGGTAACAAACAGGAAGCGATGATGGCAGCACAGCACAGCCCGGTTTAGGCTCAAACCCAAGGAAAGTGTTCCTGCACCGCGAGGGGAGGCAGCGGGAGCGACGCCTGCCTCCGCGCGCCCGCGTATCGCCCTTTGGTTTGCCCAGATGCTGTTTACACTGAGCGGCCATTTAAACAATAAGACGAGACTGGTAAGGGCTTATTTGCACTTCCTCAGCCGCGAGGAGTCTGAAGGATGTGAATGAGTCCTCACAACATCCCTCTGAGTCACGTTAGCATTAACAACTCCACCTCTCGTGTCAGGAGAGGGGAACGGGCAGCCCTCGAAAGGGAGGCTTTCTTAAGGACATGTAGGGGTTAAGCATCCACATCCCACTCCCTTCAGAGAAGCATTGCCCGCTCCTCAAATTCATGCCTAAGGATGCCTCTTGCACAGCCTGAACCGTCTTAAAGGTAGTTGTCAGGTTTCAGTTAATGGCGTTGACCCTTCCAAGAGTCACCCTTTGCTCCCAGTTATTTCAGATGCCTCTCCAGTGGAGAACGCTGGAAGGGTCTACCTTTCTCCGTGAACCCTAGATAAGCGGTACGGTTGGCTTAAACTAGACGCTTCACGCTTGGATGGCTGCGGTGAGGTGAGATGAACCTGTGTCTGCTGAGGACAACTGAGAGCAGATTGTGGAGCAACTGCCAGAACGGTGAGGAAATTTGTCCTCCCCATGTATGAAAAACATGTATCTGATGTAAGGGCTTCTTAACCATGCTGTCTCCATGAAAAAGGAGCTTTTTGTAATTATAAGCACGTGGGCATTTCTACCCGTTCCTAGGACACAAGTGAACTCAGTCTCCAGAAACCTGGACGTGCATTGTGAATTGTATCTAGAGTTTTGGAGAACTTCAAAAACCTCCTCCTAAGCAACTAATGAAAAATGTAAATATCATTAATAGAGTGAAAATCAGTGTAATCTTCATGAAGGGAGGGGGTCTGGAGAAAGAAAAGAGCATCTGTACTGTAAGGAGATGTGAGAATAGGAGAAGCTATTGATGAAGAAGCTAGCACCAGGACCTGGTGGGCTGAATTGAAAGAGGGGATTAGAGCAGGACCATTTCTTTTGTAATTATCACACTTTTATCCTGTGTGGGTTCCCCCCCCCCCCCAAATATATTTTGTTCAGATGGTCTTGTGTTTCTTTGCTGACAGTCTGGTTCCAGAGAAAGAACGAGTTTATAGGCGGGAACAAAAATGCTTTGGCATTTTCTGCCAAAGCAGAAAATGTAAGGCAAATATTAAACAGTGTTAATAGAAAAGGAATTTAAAATGCACAGCGATTCATATTTGCACCAGGAATTTTGACCCCGCTCACAAACCCTTGTGGAGCTGTGTGCCCAAGTACAGGGATTGTCAGAGCTCTTGCATGGTGCCAGGAGTGGTCAAATCTTGTTCTGACTTGTGATGGCCTCTTCAGCTATAAACCTAACTCTCAGCAGGTCTGTTTGGATGTTAAATACGAGTTGGTTTAATTTAACTTATAAAAACAAACATGATGCCTCTGTGACCATCTAGGCAGTTAGTTAAAAATATAATCAACAAAACCACTGTGAAGCCAGCAACAGCTCAACAAATAAGTCATAAAGCACAGATAAAATATGTCATCACCAAACAACCTCTCCTCAAACTGCATGTTTTCCTCATTTATCTGTGTATTTGCAAAACGTGACGATGAACAAGGTGCTGCTTTGCATCTTGGGGCTCCTCCTGGAAATGACCTGGTCCTCACGCAGAGCAGCCCGCAGGGTGGGTTGGCTGCAGGCGTAGACGGAATCTGAGCACCGTCTCCATCCCGGTTGGCAGGAGGAAAGATACAACGCTCGCAGAGGAAATGAAGACGGATTAAGCCCTTCCATGGTGGTTACGCACTACACCGCTACCTATGTGAGAGGCAAGTTCATCACTGTTCTACAGTATATGGAAGAGATAAAGCAATCATGGGATCATCTGTGTTGTGCAGGTCACATAACAGCCGGCGTTATGTTACCTCCAGATGAGGACCACTCTATTTGCCTTAGCTGTTAGGTCTCCCCTCTCACGTGACATGTCAGTCAGAAGCCCCAAATTACCCAGAGGCAGAGGGGAGGACAATGAGATGGAGGCTTGGGGAGCAGGAGATATTTTCCAGTCCACTCCATGCCCTGCACTTTTAAACTCTACCCGTTCTTCTTCCTGCCCCGGGGTGTGCTCCTGCAGCGTGGAAAGCTGCGCAGAGCCTGTCACCAGCGAGTCCCTCGGGGACGTGTGTGGAGGGATGCTGGAAGGCAGTGAAGACCCTCAGGTGGCAGTGACTGCTGGATGAGCCTTGTAAGCAGATCAAGTTATGTCTCTTCTCCCTTGCATCTCCCAAAGGCTGAACAGCTCATCGGAGGGGACGGCTGATCTGTGGAGAAGGGAGCTCCTCTGGGAAGGTGATTCTCTGCCATCAAGGTTTAAAAGGGAAGGGACACAGGTATGTGCTAGTCCCCAGAATCGAATGCTGTGCATGGAACAATTGCTTTAGCACCTGCAATTATTGCTCTGTACACAATCGTTTACCTGGTGAATCAGAGAGCTCCATCCTAACCCTGCAGCATGATGGACCACTGTGCTGCAGAAATATGCCCCAAAGCTGCACAAGGGAAGAGGAGCGAGGGCAGCAGCGGTGGCAAGACCAGCAGAGGGAGGAGAAAAAGAAAGGGTAGTTTTATGGTGCTGAGTCACGCTGTTGCCCAGACAAGGTCTGAGAGCAGAGTAGGCAGGGTTAGAGCAGGCACAAGAGTGATCAAGGAGAAATCTCACCAGTGCTTTGGGTGTCACGGGCCAGCGGGTCACTACCTGGCAAGTTCTGGGAGCTGAGCTGGCAAAACTTAAACAGAGTGTGGAGTGGGGGAAATCTTGACGTTGACTCTCCAGAGAGGCTGTAAAATTCAAGTTACGAAGCGTGGCAGAGGGCCACTGAGTTATGTCAATTCTCCACAACTGGAGTTTGGATTGTGAGCAAAATGTGCTGGGAGTGTCGGATCTGCTGCGTAAAATCAATATGTATTTATGGATCAGGTATGCAAGATAAGGGAATGACAGGCAAATATAGATACATAACTGTCACTTACACCACTACAGTCCAGGTTTGTTAGTGACCTGCTGCGCCTTCCTCGTTTTACTGTGAACTAATGAAAAAAGACTGAGGAGCAATGAAAATACTTGAAATGCATTTTCACAGAGATGGTTTCATCTGTTGGACTAGGTGGTTGCAATTGCACAATAACCAATTTAGGCTTTCTCGGCAGCTGTTTCAAGACTGAGAGCTGTTGCTGAATGAGTATCATGCATAATGCATTCTGCATTTTATCCTGTTTTAGGCACGTCCTGTATCAAGTCTAATTTCTACAAGCATCCCTCATCTACACTAGCTGAACTCTGTGCCCTGTGCTGTGTTTGCATCAGCACCGTCCTGCTGCATGTTGTCTCAGCACCAGTGGGTGCTATAGTTACGGGTATATCCCGGCATCTGTTTCCCCTCATCAGCGGACTGTTAAAAAAGGTAAATGATGAAGGGCTGAAGCCAAACGTGGAACAACTCAAGCAAAGTGCTGCATGGAGCAGCACCCCTCCCACTCGATCCAGCTCTGAACTTGTTTAGACAGAAGGGCTCTGCGTGGCTGTGAAATAGTTTCTATCGGGTGCTAATACAAAGAAACACCAAAGAGTTTCTCAGAGTCAAGATTCCATTCTTAAAATTGTTGGTTTGTCACATTGCTTTTAAGTGAGTTTCTGTAGTCTTTTGAAACAGAAAGCCACGTTTAGGTGCAGCCCTCAAGCCAAATCCGTAATCTTGCCATAGCTGGTGCAAATTATGCTGAGAGAAGTTAGTCATACCATTGGGTCTGAGAACTCTATAAGCTTGTTAAGAGAAAAGACATTATTTGGCGGTACGTTTACGGTCGTGACATCATCTGTGGTCCTCAAAAGGAGGCTTTGAAATTCAGGCTGAGTCTGTAAAGGCTCAGGAGGAGTCCAGAAGGATCTCAGAGCTCCTCCTAGTGAGTTCATATGCTTGGGCTCAGAGATGCACTCACCTCAGGGTGCGGGACAGGCTGGCGAGCAGTCAGTGCACAGCAGCCCTCGGTAAGGAAAGTTTTGGCGGAAGATGTGGGTTAAATCCAGGTCATGTTGTGTGTTCAGCTAATTTGCTTGTAGTTTCTTTTGCAAGGAGCTGGGGATGTGCACACGTGCATAGACTCACATACGCTTTCCATCTCCTCCTGTGTGGAAGCAGGCAACGCTCCTGTTTTTCCTGTGTAGGATCTGTGATCTATTCTGGTAGCTGCATAGTGCAGTACTGCCTCCAGTAAATATTCACAGATTTCCTTGTAAGCTGATGCTTTTTTTTCTTTCCTCTCCTGTGTGGATACACAAAGGCATGTGTTGTACCTGCTTTACCCTGTGGGATCTCCATAATCAGGTCCACGGGTTTTAATGGATTTCAACTCCCTTCTGTCTATGGAGATGGTTTCCTGTCTCTTCTTGAGCAGGAAGAGCCGAGTCTTTTTTGGTCTTAGCATTCCTGCTTGCCTAGGCTTTGGGAAGAGTTCTCTGGCTATTTTCCTGTTTGATTTTTGTGTGTGTTTTGTTTTAAGCAGGACAGAGTGCATGTGTGTATGTAATCCATGTGCTCAATTAAGAGAGGCATCTGTTGGGTTTATTTCACATTGCCGAGGAAGGACTGCAAGCAGGGAGCATCTGCTCGGCTTTTTGTCAATGGCTTGTTTTTCATAATTTGCTCTACAGGGTGAATGTTTGGGGAGGGAGAGGTGGCTTTTTATTTCTGAGTTTCATCTTAAATTTATTTTTATGGTAGCCAGGGAAATCGGCTGGGATTTGAAAGTTAATTTTGCTAAGAAAAGAACTGAAGAGGGAGAAACAAAACCATCCAAAATAAATAGTATCTCCATAACCGTAATGACACACTCGGAAGGAACCTTATAAACCATTATTTCCAGCATTTTAATAACAAAGTAAAAATAATTTGTTGAGGTGCTTTTTTAATGCTAGTAGTGGGGTAGTTTTTATGTTTTGTATTTTAAAACAAAGAACGCCCCCAAATTTCAGTTAGATTTTATTTTGGGGAAAGATAGGAAAGGCATCCAATGCTAAGATGCTTTTTTGGCATTTTGTCAACAACAACAAAAGTCTGGTTTTAAAACAGAGCAGCAGTGGTTTCCTGTTCTTATAGTTTTTGCTTTTGTGCAATCAGATGTTGTCTGTATTGCACCTAGCTGATCTAGTGAGAGATTTAATTGTCTGTAAATGCATGTGCTTCAAAGGCTACTAAACCTGCTGGGAGTGTTTTATACGTGTGCTTTTTACACTTGTGGAAACGTCCTCCAAAACGGCTGCGGAGGAAAATGACTTTGCGATGCCCTGGGAGGACATGACTGCTGGTGTAGTGGAGGGAGCTCAGGAGGAGAAAGCCTGAAACTCCCCCTAATCCCACAAGTGAAAGACAAATCTTATCTGTCGCAATCAAACAAACAAGGATACGATCTTGCAAGTGTAGATGTAGATGCTGTGCAAGAATAAGCTGAGGGCAAGATTTAGGTCTTACTGGAAGTATTTAAAGAAATGGGATTTCAAAAAAATAGTAATTGTGTCTTGTTCCCAAGCCAGCACGTTCATTAAGCCACTTTGAAATGGTATTAAATCTGTATCTTCCATGCCACAAGTTGTCATGGAAGAGGAAGAGTGAAGTGTTAATGAAAATAACTTCCTTGACAGTTCAGTCCCACTCCATAGCAAGAGAATATATATATGTGTATATATATATAATTTAAATATTATATATGACAATATAAATATGTATAACTTTTCTGTCAGATGAATGCCACTCAGCTAAACAACTCTGTTGACATCAGTTAACGGTATAGCCTTTTTATAAAAAGCAGCTGACAGCAGCTGGTGTGCAAAATGTAAATGTTGGCCTGACTGCAGGGAGCGGGCAGACAAGCTTACTTCTGGGGCTTCAGGTAACCTTGGCTGTCACAGAATCATGGAACCTGAAGCATAAAAGGACAAACCACAATAAACTTTGTAGTAGCAGGAAAGTATTTTCATTGCTTGAAAAAAAAAATAAAATTCAAACTTTGTCATCACATTAAAAACATTACATGAGAAGTAATAAACATATTTACACTTCTGTTTTGATTATAAATATACATTATATACAAAATAATGTTATAAAACGTAGAAAGTTCAGTGCTTCTGATTTTTTTTAAATTACTGAAATACTAGTCTTCAAAATAAACTACAAACAGACAAACTAAAACCCATATTATTGATTTCTGAAGGTCATCTTCAAAATGGTCCTACGTGGTCAGAGCAGAAGGTCAGTAGTGGACATTATGAAGGGGTCTTGTCTGCACAGTCCAAGGCAGTAGATGGGCTAGTCCAACAACAGGATTTACAAGGGCAGGACTATCGCTGTCCAAGAGATAGCACGGTCCAGGTTTCTTCAAAGAGATCTTGTTTCCTCCCTCCTCCTTCTGCCCCACCCCACGGTCTCATCTCATTAGTATCACAGCACTTTCCACTGGGGTGTCCGGTCTTATTGCTGTAAATATGTATATAAGAAAAGAGCTTCTGCACACCTCTGGTTTCCAGGGGCAGGCTTCCTCTTTTCCGTGTAGCCGTTGGTGGGTATGAAAGAAACAGGACCAGCCTAGAACCTTCTAACTCTAATCAACACCTGTCTTGGCAGAGGGCATCTCCGTGGGTGCTTTGCCACTGGGCATTTGGAACCAGGATGAAGGACAGGAGTTGGGAGTTTTGTAACCAGGTGGACAAATGGGGTGTGTGTGTGGGGGTGTCACACTGCTGCTTCTCCTTCAGAAAGTAACAGCTGCAATTTTGAGACTATTTGCAGTAGAAGGTGGCACCTAATTCAGAAACACGACATAAACCCCCAAATTTGTGTCAAAATAAGGCAGGGGGGAGAGAACGAGGAAGGAGAAGAAAAAAACAATGTCTATTCACAATTACTGGTAGTGCAAAGGGCATGAAAACAGCTGAGACAGCTCAGCACATGCAGGTTCTAGGAGCTGATTGATTTTAAACGCATTTGTAAGGCTTTAAATAGAGCTGGGATCACACCTCCTCCTTATCAATGGGGAAGAGGCAGTACACATTCCTCATCACAACTTTTCCTTCTCGAATGTTTAAATCCACAAAAATCCTGTCCCATATTGTGGCTTGGGCCAATCAGTTCTCCAAAGCATCACCCAATGAGATGACATGTAAATTCCGTATTCCTCTTTCCTTCCTCCTCTCGCCCCTTACACAGTCTCCAGTACATGCCGCAGGAGAGAGGAGACGCAAATAGATGTGTAGCAGGAAGTATCGACCACCCCTGCCCGATACTGTTCAGGTAACTGCAAAAAGAGCAGTCGAGTCTCTGTTTGGGCTTGTTAGATTCTCTTGACACATTTTAGGCACTTTTAAACCCAGGAAGAAAATGGAGACCTCGTTTATGCTGTATCCATTATCTGCATAGCAATGTGTCTTTCTTCACACCTTCCATGGCAACATCTGTGACAGTTATGTGCCTCCCTCATCTACCGGCACCTCCCATAACCAGAGTTCTGGAAAGCCAGGGGGTCTGTCCGTGAGGAACTGGCCTCAGTATCTTTTAAAAACAAATTAAAATGACAACATTTTTAACCCCTCTCTCTTCCCTCTGCCTCCCCTCTTCTATAGCCAATGAGATTTCTGGTATCAAACTTCAAACAAGGGCAGTAAGAACAAAAAGGTGTATTGCATCTTTCAGTAAATTCACAGTCTGTCCAGTTCACCCAGTTCCATCCTCCGCCTGAGAGCAGCAAGTTGCATGTAATTAAAAACAGTCCAATCCAGTTCTGAATTGTAAACAATGCAGCAGGAACGTCCATCTACTGGCATTACCAAATCTGAGGTGCAAATGGGCTGATCTTCAGTCTTATACCTGTCAGGATAGGAAATAATACCGGGAGTGAGAAGGAAGAGCAGAACTAACAAATTGTAGTTCAAGTAGGTCAAACCAAGGCAATTTAAGCCAGACATTACTGCAGTTTAACTATCAGTGTTCAATGTTTTTGACTGGGTCCAGAGATGACGAACCACCAGCAAAAAAAAAAAAAGTCATCTGTATGATAAGCAGCCTCTCTACCTGGACTGAGCTGAGGGGAAGAATGCTTATCTGTAAAAGGCATATGGTGTAGTTAAATAGCTTGTGTTTGGAAGCATTAAGTCTGAATGATGTGGAGAGAGGTTTCAGGGGCAGTCATTCTGAAAATAACAACACTTCTGGAGATGCCTGATGTAAATCTGGGAGTCTAGCTTTGGTCAGCAAGATCTTCAAAGGAGGATACGGTATTTAGATCAGTTAATGGGAATGAAGCATCTGGCTGTCATCTTTGAAAATCCTTTCACTTAGTCTTGAACTTTTAATATTGTTGGTTGACTTGTGTTCCAGCTTGCCTTCGAGAGGAAATCTGATATCCACCCTGGCAAGGGAGACAGAGTCCTACAGATGGGACCTCACAGATCACTGCTATATGGCCCAGCAAGCTTCTCTTTCCTGGAGTCTCAAACTACTCCTAAAGATGGCTACACTGAAGAAGGCAGGTAGTGGTAAATGTCAAATTGCATTTAACTTCCACTGAGCCGAAGCATCAGTCGTTCCTCAGGAACTGGTTGGTTCCTCAATAGCTGCTTTTTAAACTCTTTAAAGTTCAATGCTAGCCCCTTCCTTTTTCATGTATTTGTCCTCTGACTTTTCAGTGCAACATCAAAATCTAGATGTGTTTATCAATAACAGCCTTAACTTCTGTTAGAGAATACATAGCTGGAGCTTAAATGCCAAGAGCTTGAAACTACCTCATTACAGACCTCCTAAATGGCTGTTATGCCTATTCACTAATACATTCAGCTACCTTCCATCTTCTGCTGGAAATCCATAGCTTTGCCTGTTTCCACAGAACACAGACTATCCACTGTAGTCATGGGAAAAAAACTGGCTTTATATCAATGGGCCTATGAACAATTATTATTTCCATTTTTGCTGACTACCTGTTTATGAGGAAGTAATCCTACAAAGTGGTGTATTTTTATGGGCTGATGTTCTGTGCTTTCATCTCCTGCTGACTTAGCTAAGCTCAAACTATCTGGTTTAATAAAATCAGAGCTGCTAATTTCTTTATTTTTCCCACTCTATGTTCTGTGTGGGCCACAGAAGAGGAGAGGTGAATGCTGGGAAGCTTCAGGATCCCTGGAAATAGAGTAACCTTCTCAGATGCAATTCTAAAGGATAATTTACTCCTTTACTTTGTGAATTTATGCCTGTCTACCTGCGTACGTACTTACCTCTGTGGCTATGATGCACTCATTCCTTTCTTCTGTTATCACAAAAACGGACTGGTACATTGAATCCCTCGGAGAGCATATCGCTGATATCCTACATTCCGGCTTTTCACTAAGGCAGGGCAGAGAGAAAAGAACGTTAGCTGACTACTAACAAGCCTGACTCTCAAAATCTACCATGAATATGGAGGGGTGGAATGAGATAGCCATGAAGGTGTTGGAGGGAAGTGCAGAGGGCGAAGTTTTACATGTTCTCTATGGTGGCAGGACACTATAACAGAAAAGTGGAAGTAAGGAATAGCCACTGTCTTCCTAAGCTTCTGCCGTGTCCAACCCAAGAGCGTGCTCCTCCGATCCCACAGTGCAACAGCCACAAGCAGATCCCAGACAAGACTTCCAGTACGTGTACCAGAAGACTGATGAGCCAGCGAATACCTGCCCTTTTCTTGTTTTGAAAAAGAGTCGCTATCTTTACTCTACCATTCTTCTCAGCAAGCAGATCACTTCACCTTCTTAGTAAGCTAAATACTTATTTTTAATCACTACATGCCTTAACTGTTGCTCCACCAAGATCTACTGAGGAAGGAAAGACACTTCTTGCATTCCCCGCTGACCTTAGCCACTCCCGTTCACAGTACCTATACTAGCAGCACCCTGCACAAGCACTCAATTTAATTAACTTAGCTAAGGATACCACTTGGCCATGACACACATACTCTGGTGTGAAGATTCCTGGCTTTGCTCTGGTTTGTTCTGTATAGTATCTGCTCAAGGTTTCTTTTTATCCCCCCTATTTTCTCATCTGCTTCTAGACCAGTATGAAGATGAGGGCCCTTAAGAAAGACCAGAAGGAAGACTGCATTCTCACCTGTGTAGTCGGAGGGGAGACTTTTCTCCTAAACACTTTTCGCTTTTGTAATATTTATCTTCCTGCGTCCCTCTACTTGTCAGGTCTTTTACCAGATTGTAGTCCAGTTTATGATTCTTGGGTTTGTAGTTTGACTTCTCTAGCCCACAGTCTACTTCAAGGTCTTTATTTTTATTGGTGTTTTTGAGCTGGGAAGCTGGAATGAGATTGTCTTTCTGGAAGTCAGACAGGTTGTTCATTGTCTCCAAGTCCTGCTCTGGGTGCATCCTCATCTGCCTGATGACCATTGCTATCATGCAGAACAGTATGAGCAAAGCCACCAGCCCCACCCCCATGGATATAGCAATCCAGGGGACTGGTTTAGGAGGAAGTGTAACGGGCACTGAATAAACTGGCAATTCACAACGGTTGCCCATGAAGCCAGAAGGACAGTAGCAGACAAAGTTGGCACTATAAAGTCCGCTGTAGCATGTGCCTCCATTCTCACATGGCCCAGAAGCACATTCATCTCTGGTTTTGATGTCACAGTTCCTGCCACTGTAGCCTGGCAAGCACGTGCAGGTGTAGTCGTTGATCAGGTCATGACAAGTTCCCCCATTGGAACATGGGTTTCTGGCACAATCATTGATGTTTATCTCACATTTCTGACCAGAGAAACCAGCCCGACAACGACACACACGGATCTGACCAAGGTAAAAGCAATTACCATCTGAGGGGAAAAAAAGGGGAAAAAAAAAATTAGTCTGCAGCGGACTTCACTCGGAAACCTAAACATCTCCCCAGTTAGCCTGTTATACTATCTCAAGAAGAGGGAGGTTATTTTACGGAACAACCGCACATCTAAAAGCTCCTTCTAGTTTACCTAATTGTATCACTGTGCCTTCAAAACATGCCCCTTTTAAATATGTAATACAGCTAATTTAATTTACTTAATTCTACCATCTTCCCCATCACGTGATAAACCTTGTGAATTCTTTTGTTGCGTAGAAAACGCCAGTGAAAGTCCTGTCCCCCCGCCCCTGCAGAAGACTAAAATTAGGGTAGATGTGGAATACAGCGGGGGAGAGGGACTAATGTATTAGAGGAAGAGTAGAGGTCAGATTGGATTTCTATCACTTCTGCACTGAAAAGCACAAATGAGTCAGAGACACGAGATTTTTTGATAAAACGCCTCACCATTTGCACACGGGTTGCTTGTGCACCTGTCTACTTTTTTTTCACAGTTTGATCCTGTGAAGCCGAAAGGGCAAACGCAAGTGTAGCTGGTCCCTTGTTCTTTTTCCAAGCATGTGCCACCGTTAAAGCACGGAGAATCTATACACGTCAAAGCGCTGTGCTCACAGTGAGTGCCATAGTAGCCGGGGGGGCACAGGCAGTGATAACCGTTCTCCATATCCTGCAAAACACAACATTAGGCCGCTGTTATTTGAAGGTGCCAAATGATAGCTGCTTGCACGCTTATTTTTGGTCGGCAACGAGCGCTGTTCAGTCCCTTCTCACCCATGTTCTGATGTGACATTTGGCGAGTAAATAACTGCAGGCTGGACTGTGAGGGACAGAGCTGTGAATTGGCCGTAGCCAGTCTGTAGGAATAATCATGCAGCGACACAAGCGGAGCAGATGCAGTTGTGGGGAGCCTACAGGCAGCTAGACAAAAACATTACTAACACCGCTACTGTCTAATGGGGTCCCCGAGGTCCTCCCAGAGCAGAATGGCATGTGTCGACCTATGCAGCAGTAACCAGGCCATTTTTCCTCAGCACGAGAGCCCTTTTTTAGTGTTCAAGGGCTTACGTCGCTTTGCCACGGCTAAGTCCCACCACTTACATCACAACAAAACAGTTTCTTCTTTCCAAGTACTGTATGTCCAAGGCCTTGGGAGAAGGAAGCTAAGGTCTTGCGCCATTAGCTTTAATCTAAACGTGTATCAGATTACATTTGATATCTATAATCAATCAGTCTTTATCAACAGGTAGAATCAATCATTGACTGGGTCTGAAAACACACTGAAACATGAGACTGCAGGAAACTAAAAATGCAGAACCCTGTCTCACAGAAGGGGCTTCAGCTGATTGCCCTCATATTGTCTGCCACTACACTCCCATGGCAGAAAGGAGAAGTTTTCTTCGATTTGCTCTTAAAATACAGACTTGGCGCATTTCTGTATGAACCTTGGTTTGAGAAGCTTATTGTTTACAGATCTGGTCCCTCACCAACCTTGGATCTTGCCAGGCTCTCATAATAGCTGCCACAGAAACCTAAGGATCAGTTGACTAGTTCTAATCTAGATGATACATCTCCTCCTGTAACAGACTTCCTCCCCTGACACCTCTCGGGAAGGGTTCAGTATGGTAGTTGTGAGCGTCAGTAATGAACCTGCGTACTATCGAATTCCCATCATGTTGTTACAGAACCATTTCTGAAAAGGTATACCGGGGCTTGCTTCACACAAAGACCTTACGTTTAAAAAGCCCTTACCGTGCAACTACCGCCGTTCCTACAGGGATTGCTGTCACACTCGCTGATCTCATGTTCGCAGTCAACACCGGTGAAGCCGGGTTTGCATGAACACGTATAGCTGCCCTGGCCAGTGTTCATGCAAGTTGCTCCGTTTTTGCATGGTCTGTGGTGAGTGCAGTAGTTCAGGTCTGCAAAGATACCAGGAGTTAGAGAAAACGTATCTGACAGCTGGGAAAAGACATTCCTACAGAAACGCTTTAGTCAACAAAAAAAGACAGACTTTTCAATGAAGTATTTCATTTTGCTATCAGTAGGAATACTGGAGACGATTATCCAGGTTATTATCAGTAATAATCAGATGTTTCTGATTATCATCGATTTTAGATACTTCTCTATGTCCATTGCTGTGCTATGTGACCTCTGAATTTTGAGACACCTGGCAAAAATTTAACTTTCTTAGTGCTTTGGTGCACTCTCCCTTTTTTGTGTGCATAAGCCCATTAGCTGCAATGGGATTTAGATGCCCGGTTGGAAAACGTACTTCCCAAGCGTGTGTTCTCCGAAAGACACGGCACTATAGACGCTTTGTGCACAACATGTCACGTATTAAAACAGTTAGCCCCACCTTTAAAAGGTGTGCTCTGAGGCACCTTCTGGGGAGACAGGGAGGAAATAGAGATGTTTTGGCTTGGAGATTTAAACACACACTAGAAATCTATTTTTGTTTATTTAACATGCTCTCTTGTTACGAATGTTAGTAGTTTAAACTGTCTCAATGCTCTGCCAAGCTTGATGGTCCTTCCCCCCCCCCCCCCGTTAAATCTGAGCCAGAGGTTACGCGCATAAGTTCATAGGACATAAGTAGAAAATTTTTATTATCTCTATAAATACTGCAGAGCAATTGGAATACAACTGGTTAATAGATAACTACAAGCAGAAAAAAATCTGCAACTTTACTTTTCCTGCTTAATTGAGACTTTGCCTTCTTAATCCTACAACTGTCTTGCAAACACTTAGCTTGGATTGAGTACTTCATGATCTCAGTGCCAGCAGTGCATATATGGCCTTGAGGACATGACTGCTCAGCTGGCTCCGGTTCAGTGATTCAGTGGGTTGAATAGGTGGAAGTGGTCTGCTGTACCTTAAAATGGAACCTGTACTTTTCATTCTTGCTTACATGATTTTTCTCTCATGCTCCAGACTTATCACATGAGTTAACTTCCTTGTATGCAAAATAAGGAAGGCCCAAATGATGGTGTTTACTGCTGCTGGAAACTGTTTAGTAAATTGTTATAGTTGAGCAGGGAATAAGTTAAACTTAGCTTGAGCAGGCAGAAAACTTGCCCGTTCAACATTCACCCAGGTTGTTGGGTTTTTTTCAAAGACAAAAACTCTTTTTGCAAAAGCAAAACTGCAGCTACCAAAAAGGTTTGCTTGTTTTCGAACAAAATTTCTGCCGATACAGGAATCGGTGTCTAAGACAGCGGCGGTACAAACTGATGCCTATGAACATGTACCTTGCGGAAATTTAATTCTAGATCCAGCCGGTCAGATTCCCTAGTCCAGTACTGAGGAGTACCCAATCTAGAGCCGTACGCGCAAGCTTCAGAACTAACCTTGATCACAGAAGAGGCCACCCCATCCTTCATCACATATGCACTGCCATTGTGTTTTACAAGTCCCGTGGCGGCAGCCTATATGGGGAATGCATTCATCACAGTAGCGGCCCTGCCAACCGGGACGACAGCTAAAAGAAAAGTCAAATTAAAACATTAATGACATGGAAAAGAGTTTAAGTTTCCATTGCAAGGTGACATTTTAAGTGGAGTTCGGATTGCAGTTGCCATCTACTCACATGCACTCTCCAGGCTTGTTGCAATATCCGTTCTGTTCAGTACATCCAGACAGACAGATGGCTGTAAAGAGAACGTAAAAAAGCAGAAATGTTTAGGTAAATACACATGGCACTGCAGAATACACTTTTAAAAGGGCAAAAGCCAGCTTTTAAAGAAATACTTTGAAAAACAGTTTTGCACGTTCAAAGCTTTGTTTTAAACGTTCTTGGTACGGGGAGTTCTGGAGCAGGAGGAAGTGAACAAGGAGAGCCAACATCTGACAAGTTGTCCTTTAGTTTTTCTGTTTATACAACAAACATGAACTCTTGCCACTCTCACAAGAAAGGGAGCAAGAGGAGGCGGCTTTGGCTTGTGCTAACGAAAAGCCTGAAAAAAACCCAACGGGACCCCGAGCTCACAGTAAAGAGTCTCACGACCACACCACAACACCTGTCTTGTCTCCTCTGGCAGCAGAAACGGTGGAAGCATTTGTGTGGGCAAGCTGCTGGCCTTTTAACTTAGAATAGGTAGCGCTGACACAGGGACATCAGCCAAGCTCCCTTCTTTCTCTGCGAGCTCGCTCTTTGCTGCTAACGCTCACAGAGGTGAAGCACAGCAGCCAAAGGGGGCAAAGTCCTCAGCCTGCAACTTTCTCTCTCCAGGCGGGGAGTGGAAAGGTCAGTGTGAAAACACAGCCCCAAGCGCCTACCGGGCGGCGGGGAGGTAACCGGGCACAACGCTTTGCCACAGACCTCCTCCAAGCCGCCCTACGTTAAAGACAGCAGCAACCAGGGTCAGGCTGGACACGGGGACGTGGGTTTGGGTCCTGTCGTGAAATAAACCCCCCCGGTGCCTTGGGTGGGGAGGGGGGCCTGCATTTCCTCGAAGGCCTCTTGGGCGTCATCCCTCTCCCATGCTAACACCCAGCTGGCGCAGGCGAGGGCCCACTGGGAAGCCAAAGCAGGTGACGTCCCTTAAGGTGCTGAGGGCCCTGAAGGCCCCAGTTCTGCCCTGGGGTGGCGGGGAGCGCCCACCCGCCTCCTCTGCCTCCCGCCAAGGTGGGCACTTACGCTCGGTGCAGTACTCGCCGGTCCAACCGGGCAAGCAGGCCAGGGTACCGTCCGCCTCGCAAACGTAGTGTCCGAAGCGGTCGTCGCGGCGTTTGCAGAGACGGGAGCAGCTCTCGCCGTAGTAGTTCTCGCTGCAGACCACCCGGTAGGAGTAGCGCAGCTGGGTGAGCGGGCCGCTCTGCACGTCCTGCGACCAGTTCTCGCCCACCGACAGCGACCGCTGGATCGACATCTGGCTGATGAGCCAGTCCTCCGAGAGCGGCCGGGAGCCTGCGGGACAGCGGGCCTCACGTCAGCGCCTGGGGGGCACCGTCCCCTAATGTCGTGTGTGTGTGTGTGACCCCCACCATCACCACAACCGCCCCTGTCACCGAAACCACCCACCCCCAGCGGCGAGGCAACCCCTGCCCCGCCATGGAGGAGCGGAGTGGGGTCCCCCCACTTGCATAGATATGTGTATATATATATATATATGTATGTGTGTGTATAGGTGACCACCGGGGTGCGGAGGGCCGGGGGGGGGGGGCTCAGCGGAGGGGGCCTTTGAAAGCGAAGGCTGCCGTGAAATATCCTTTTCCTCTCCGGTCAGAAAAACATCCCAAAGCCATTATTCCTTTCCAAAGGGCGGAATTCGAGCAAGGTGTAAAATACAGGAAAAGGCGGCCGGGGTTCGCTGGCAGCCACCCGGGTTTCTCACCGCAGCCCGCCTCGCTTTCCCACGCCAAAAATAACCCGGAGGAAACGCAATTGTGTTGGGAGATTAGGCCGGGGCAAAAAAATCAAAGCGGCCCCTTGATGGATATCGTTGGGGGAACCGGCTCCTGACGGTGGGATAAAGCCGGTCCCGGAGTTATGGTATAAACAGCTGAGCC
>JANZLQ010000032.1:19723331-19786546 GCA_026212715.1 Elanus axillaris
ACGGAGCGTTCCTCCGGAGGCTCCCGCTCCCCTCCGGCTTTTAAACCCCTTAAGCTAGAAAGTTGCGCATCGATTCAGCGCTGACACGCCCCGCAAGCCTGTAAGGAAAATAAAAAAGAGAAAAGAAGAGGGGAAAAAAAAAATAAAAGAAAATAAAAGAAAAAAAAAGAAAAAAAAAAAGAAAAAAAAACAAAAAAAAAAAAAAAAAAACAAAAAAAAACAAAAAAAAACAAAAAAAAAGAAAAAAAAATATCCCCCTTGCTTGTTTTGTTTCTGCCTAAACGTCCATAGCGCGGAGCATCCCTCCAGGGATCGCCGCTCGGAGGGGTGTTAATGTGGTCGATTTGGGGTACAAATGTTTGGAAATGTTTCCCGATTTGCACAGAAGGAGGGGGGATTTGCAAACTGTTGCTGCCACATGGCTGCCCCAGCCTGCCCATTCTCATTGTAATGAGGCCGGCGCGTGCCTCATCTGCCGCGCCCACGGGCCGGCCGGTCACGCCGCGTGACAAACCGGGGGGGTGGGTTGCCGTGTCCCGTGTGTGTGTCCCCCCCCCACCCCTCCGCCGACGGTCCCGGGCCGGGTCCCGGTCCGCGCTCCCCCTTCTCCCCTTCTGTCCCCCGGCGCCCAGCCCGTAAACCCGATAGAACAGTTTCTATGAAAGGCTGTTTCTATTAAAGATCAGTATTGAGCCTCCCGCTACAAATCGATGGCTTCTTTTCCATACAAATGCCTGCTTATGCCTTTATGTTCTCCATCTGTTTGTAGCTAACACCTGCCATTCAATAAATCGATTTGGCCATTTAATGTAACAGCTTCCCGGGACATTTTTTTCGTGCCAGATGCCACAGCAGCTCCAAACCTCTTACCCCCAGCCCAGCGCCCCACCGGCACCGCCGAAACCCTCTGCCGCGGCACCTGAAAAGCAAAGGAAACATTAAAAAGTGCTTTGGGATTTTTTTTTTTTAAATTTTATTTCATTTATTTATTTTTTAGATTACTTTATTTCTAACACGGACCCCACCAATCTCAGCTACTTCTCTAACGCTGCTGTTTCCCAACGTCCCGCACGCGTGGCGCTGGGATTCCTGCGGGTCACGAGCAGCGAGGGCAGTTTTTGACAGTTTTGCTTCCCTTTTATTTTACTCGCCGACAGATTCTTTGCACGTTTTAAGGGATTTTTTGTGTTTTAAGGACACTTTGCCTGCGTGGTTCATCACCCCACGGCACGGGGGCAAGGCTGCCGCGGGCCTTCCCTTCCAAGGGCCCGTGTGGGATGAAGGGCCCCATCCTTCTACTTGCTGGGGGGGGGGGCGAGCCCCCGTGGCCTCGGAGCCGTAGCAATGTCGTGGTCCCCAGCAGCAAGAGGGAAGAGAGGTGGGTGCCCACCCGGGTGCTGCTCTGCCCCCCACGGGGGCAACCTCTTGGGTTTCCCTTTGGCCACCCCAAAACTCGCTCCACGCTAGGCTGGGCGGAGGGAGAAAGGTGGGTCTCTCTAGATGTCACCCCGCAGGGCTCGGGGGGGGGGGGAAACCAGCATTGCTGGGGATATGAGAAAGCGGAGTGAGTAATACAGCGTGGAGAAGTTATGGGCAGTTTCCTCGCGGAGGAAGGTAGCAGCTCCCGGCTGGCCGCGTTCCTCCAGAGGAGGCGATTTCAGTACTGCTGGGAGTTTGTTTGACGGCCGTTGTTGTATAATTTGTTGTGCCGGGAGTGCACCTTTATTGCCTTAAACTGAATAAATACATAAAATGAAACATGCAATACGAAAAAATAGTTACAGATATGTACGTATTTCAGCTACGTGGCTCTGTTTCTTTCTTAATTAATTCAGTGCGGGCCATGTTTGCAAACGCACCCGGCTGTAAAAGCCTGATTTCCTTTGAAGGTTGGCGAGAAAGCCATGCAGTCGTTCGGCACTTTTACCTGAGATGATACCTGGATAAAATTGGGCTTTCTCATAAAAAAAGCTGTGGCTGGAACTGGGAGTAGGTGGGTACCTGGGAGATGAGCGAACCTTTCTCTTTTTTTGAACCTCGGGGCTGTGGGTGAGATTGGCAGGGGAGAGGGTTGGAGAGGGTGGAGATGTCTCGCTTGGAGCAGAGGTTCCCACGTTTTTGTTCATAGACAAGTCACCTATGGGTCAGCGTTTGCGGATGGGACACTGGCCTGGAGCAGCGTAACAAAACAAGTACGGGCTGGCTTCTTCAAGGGGAAAAATTCCCTTTGCGGGCTCCATAGGAAATGTCCCATGGGCCAGGCTTTGGGAACTCCTGCATCAGAAGGTCTGTGTCTTCAAACAGATGGCCAGGCAGCCCCTGTCTACTTAGAATATGTTTGGGGCTATATTATATAGCACTGAGTAAAGAGATCTGTCACAGAAAGAAACAGTAAAAGGCAGTTTTGACCCTTCCCCCGGGGAGTGGCGTGGATCCACGCTCCGCCTGTGTGACCAGTCCCTCCTCTCCCGTCCCCCATGCCGAGCCCACGGGATGTTTGGTAAGGGCCCAGCATTGTGGCGTTCGCTTCAGACAGTCGGAGGAAGAAGCCTCAGACCTCTGGCATGTGAGATTTGGCAGAGCAAACACCGGAGTCAGACGTGTACGGCCTCGGCACGGGCTGTGCCGGCGGGGCAGGACCGAGAGGAGAGCGGAGGGGGGCTTTGGGAAGCGCTTCTGGAGCGGCCGGAGGTGGACGGCATCCCACCCAGCGGAGGTTGGTGACACGCCGTCACCCCGGTGGCATCTACCTTCTGCGGGCTGGTCCCTCGCAGCGGGGGGTGAGCTGCCATCAGGGGTGGTGGCCGCACCGCGTTCTTGCCCAGCTCTTCTGCCTTCCTCGCTCTCCAGGTAGCCCGGCGTCGGGCAGGAGCTGTCGAGTGCCTGGGACCGAATTTCTGGAGAGACGGGGAGGCTGGCGCTAGCAGGAGAAGGTCTGTGCGGCTCAGTGGAGTGACACCTGCTTGTGCACCAGGATAAGCCTCAGCGAGGCTCTTGTAACTCCTCAGAGCTGCACACGGGTAAAAGTTAAAGGTATTTGAAAGCCAGCTGGCCATTTAAGCAAGAAAATCCATTTTAGAACCCCTTCACTGGAGGTAAAACTTGCTGATGACTGAAGAGAGAGAAAGACCATCCTGACTTTTTACCCATAGCATTTATATTTATTTCTAGTAAAAAAGATTTTAACCAGGACCAGCTGCTTCCACAGCCCATCAAAAGCAATCCTAGATTGTCCAGATGGAGTCACTCAAGACAGAGGCATGAGCGAGGGCTGCCACCGGCTCCAGGATTTCTGGGTTTGTCCTATTTTAAGAAGATCTCACATCCTGCAAACACTGCTTATGGGAAATGATTGGATGCAGAAATCCTGGTGGGGGCCCATGAGGCAGCTTCATGTGGAGATGTGGCAATGTGGCATGCTGACATTTTGACATAACGTGGTGATGATTTTATGTTAGCATCAGCCCTCCAAGAGGAAAGTAAATATGTGACATATTGTTCGGGGAAACAAAACAAACCAGACAATGAGGTCCTGTGCCCAGTGACTGATGTAGCCCGTGCAGGCCCATGCAAAACCTCTTTTCCTTTGTGATCTGGGGATGCTGGGAAAATGAGTGCATCAGGGTATCCAATACCCATCCCTGGCCCATCCAGCCCTCCTCGCTTTTTGTCTTTGTGTGCGGCCATGCAGGGAGCAAACACAGAGCACCCGCTGCGTTTCTATTGTTTCTCCTGTCTAATGGCCCTACTTAGCCGTGGAGGAGCGGGATGGATTTGCGCCTTGCGCACATTGTTCTTGGGGTTCAAAAGAATACTTAAACTAGAGCAGTAGTTAGTATGACAATGGAATAGAAATGAACATTCACTCCAGTGGCTGTGGATGGCACAGGGGCTTAGATAATGGGACGAGGGGGAAGGAAATTAATGAATCTGTCTTGTCTGTCTGTTGACCCATCAGCATAAATATCTTGTCAGTCATATGTGACAGCAGATCTACTTGGCTGGTAAGAGCTATGCTTGCCCAGGCTCCCAGCCATACTCTTTAAATCAAAAGTTTCATCAGGTAATTTAGCAGACTGAAGAAAGCTGGTACTTGACCACATGGTGAGCCACAAGTGGACGCGCAATAAACACTTCATCTGTGAGTGTTAAATGATGCAAACCAATGGTACACTGAGAACGCGTCTACCGACTTCGACTTCTTCGTCCTGCGCCGTGCCCATGGATGCTCATGGAGATGCTCCTTCACAGCCTACAGAGGAGCCTTTCTTGAGCTCAGCCGCTGCGGGGACTCCCCGTCAGGCTCTTTAATGCTCTTACATAGGGCTGTGCTGTCACCCTTAGCCAGCGGGGAGGCATCAAGAAGTCTTCTGTCGCCGGGTGCCCTTGGTCAGGGGCGGCTTAAGGGGAGCAACCGCCGAAGTCTCTCGCCAGGTGAGCAGATCGCCTGCAGGAGGGCAGACAGCAGCATCCGTCCCGTCATGGTGGAGGGATTAACCAGTGGGGTAAAGGCTGAGGTACTGTTTTCTTTAAAAGCCTGGGGGGAGGGAGGCACGGGCCCAGTCTGTGTGGTTCTTCCTGTATGTACATACACAAACCCAGGCTGGGAAATCTTTCTTCTCAGAGCTTAGGATGGGATTTGTCTCATCTTACTTTAGCCGTGTAATAGGTGGGTAGGCTGCGTTAATTATCTACATTTCCTCTTGAGCCAACACCGAGAGATGGGACCATATCGCTCATCCTGGGAGGGGTCTCTGTGCTCGTAGGGATGAATCATCACCTGCAGAAACCCTTCTCGCTCCGCTGACTCCAGAGGAACCGGCGTGACTAGATCAGGTGAGACCCCTAATTTTTAGCAAGCTAAAGCGAAGCGAGGTTTCTCCCTTCCTTAGTGCCGGAGCAGAGCAGGGACGGTGTGGTTTGCCCTGATGCCCGGCAGCCTGTGGCAGAGCTGGGAGCCAAGGGTGGCACCTCTGAGCACCAGCCGCTGGCCAGCGCTTGGGGTGTCTGGCTGAGATTGGGATCGGGGGTGTCCCAGTTCTGACAAGAGCACAGTCCTTAAGACAAAACTTGCAGAACAAGCCACAAGATATAAAGAAATACAGCCTCGTGGATCGCTTGCATTTTGACGCTCTTTCCATTGAAACCTTCCTTATGCCGCAGCAGGGCATCTGAGTAAAAGGCATCGCTACAACCCGGAAAGGGCGCAAGCTGGGATATCTGGATTAAGCCAGGGATCTGTACCACAATCGTGATGCTGAACGGATTAACTGGTAAAAATCAGGTTGGGCACAGGGGATTGGATTTTGAGCACCCTTTCAACTTTGGGGGAAGGAGAGTCTAACGCAAGATTTTGTTTTAGGCCCATTGCTAACAAAATCCGGAGTGTTGCAGCAAAGGTAGGGGAAGGAATGTTTCCACTCGTATATACCACAACTGACAAACTCTTTGTAGGTTACAAAGCATTTCCATCTTATTTATACATCCAGAATGCTCCCAAATAGATACTGCAACAAATCAATAGCTTTTAAAATATGTCTGGGTTTTATTAATTCATTAGGGGATCTCATAGTTAACCCTTGAATAATCAGCTTAAAAGCAGAAGGCAGATTTACTGGCATACGGTTTTACACGGACATTTTGCTGGTCAAATGCCAAGACGTATAACAATATAGATGTCCAGTGTGTTTATTATCTAGGATCTAGCAGAGGCTCAAGCCTTCAGTCTTGAAACGTACACAGTGGCAGCTCAAGTCTTTGGAGAGTATCACCAAACTGGGGTGCTTTATCTCACGTACTGGGAAAAGTTTTATTCTGTTTGTGATGAATTGTCCACTAAAGGCACTTTACACAATATATTGTACAACTGCTTATTTTGGTGCCTGCTTGTTTTCCTGTTTAAGAGTTTTGGCCACATTTTCATGTTGTGTTTCATTTCACGCTTGCTGCAGCCCCCCTGCGGATGAGTGCTGCTTCTTGTCTCATTTTAGAAACAATTCACAGCTGATTAATTTCTGCTAACTCTTCAAACTGATGAAAACACTGAGCATTCATTCGCAAGGACTAATTCCAGCTTTAAAGTATTCCTAGATGTAGCTTTTTTACTTGAGATTTTTGGCAAGGCCTTTAGGAGTCTTTTTCCTGCCTGGTAGGAAGAATTTCCATCAGGCATGGTAGCAGGAGCTGGAATGGGAGGGTAGTCTACGACCTGCCACCTTGAATTCTAACTACCGTGGTATCTGCTCTTTCTCAGACCTAGCGTAGATGACAGGGCTGAAAAATCACCAGGGACAGCTTCCCCTACATGAGCTCTCCAGCAGCGACTGCCACCAGTGGAGCTCTAGCAGGGAAGCAATGACAGAAGACGCTAGAGGTAAAAGTCCGGCAGGGATACGACTGCTAGTGTGAATTCTGCCTGCTCCCTCCTGCCTGCTCTTCTTGCCGGCAAATGGTTAAAGACAGGAAATACATCCACCTGCTAATGTACTGCTGTGGTTCTCATGAGGCTCTTGGTGAAAGTGGCAACACTGTGCTCACCTGAGGCAAGGCAGCCCTGCCGGGAAGCTCTTCCCAAACCCAGATGCAGGTGTGGTGGAAAATAGGTCAGCTCAGGCTGACCTGAGCTCTGTTGTCAGCCAGCACTACAGCAGGGTAAGAGGGGTGAGTTGGAGAGAGACAAGCTGGGTGGTGGGACAGAAGCTTATCTGTGGTCTGTTGCTGGTGCGGTTTTGCTTGGAGTTTGCAGCTGGGGTCAGAGACTGTGGGATGTGCTGGACGTTTAAGGGGAGAATAAGCACTGAACAGGTAAAGTGACGTTGCTTGTAAAGGTGTCAGCATAAAGAATGAAGGAAAGCTGGGAAGGGACATTACAATAGAGAGAAAGGAGAAAAAGTACGGAGGTACGTACTTTGTACGGTGTGGAGAAGGAGGTAGGGCAGGGGGCTGGGTCTAAAGGGGTGCCCAGGAAGCCTGCTTTAGCACAGAGACCTGCAAGAGCCCAGACACGGGTGGATCTGCTCCTCTGAAGGTAACGGTTTGGGGGGAAAAAACCTCAATGAACGACTGCATGCTTCTGCTGTGCATTGGTTGGCATCAGTTCTCAGAACAGGTTCTTAGCTCTGACTCTTGTTTCTTTTCTTACTTACCAGACAGGCAAATCGGTGAAATCAAGCCTGATCTTAAAATTGCTATCCACGGTACTTTCGTTCACATCGCTTCTAACCACAGTCATCCAGAGGCAGCCAGCAAAGGTGATTAGAAGTTTCATAGAAATCACCGTACTCTAAGTGGCTGCAGCCTGGATGAGGAAATAAATGCCAACAAAAGCCACTGTACAAGTACAATACTTAAAGAACAGGACCTTTCTTAGCAAAACATCGCAATGATCACAGCATGGTTGAGGTTCTTGGTGTATCAACACCAAAGTGGTTTCAGTTCACTCCTAAAATAACAGAGATTGATAAGTTTTGAAATAAAACTTAGAAATCTGCTGAAGAGTCTAAGCCTTGTATTGCTGTGCACTTCAAAACACCTCCAACAACAGACTCAGTACTGCTGTATTTTTTGTAGTGCTGTGTGTAGAGCTTAGCTAGCCTGGAAATGTGCTGCCCATAATCCTATCAGATGCTGTTAAACCAATGAAAGCGGCCACCAAATTCTGTGTCAGTGGGTCACAGTTCAGACCAGGTTCCTGCGAACGTTCTTCTTGAATTCAGCGCTGCCGGGAGATTTTGGACACACAGCTTCACAGGCTGATACCTTCTCCTACTAATGGACCCACTTCAGTGAAAGCAGCAGCAGTGCAAGCTATTCTGTGCTGCTCATCTAATGTTCCTTTGCCAATGGGGGGGGGGGGGGAGCCGGTGTATTAGAAAGTTTGTACTACACCCATCAGAAAAGATGCTTGCAGGCTTCGCCTGTGAATCGATATCCATTGGCAGCGAGGCAGAAACCATCCAATTCATTGTATGCAAGATGGGTAGTACGTATAGACGGCAGTGACTTCTGGTCACTAATGTGTTGGGTGGTGACCTGGAGAGAAGCCACAAGTCACAACCAGTTCCCCGAGCCAGCAGGTCCTGCTGGCGATTTTGCCAGAGACTGCTTGGTTGCTGATTTCCAGCAGTGGTTAGGCTTGGGGGTTGTACTCCAGAAAGCCTCAGGGCCGGATAAAATACGGAGCCCTCGGTTGCTAACAGGTGAAAGTGAATTTACATTGCTTTGACCTAAAGGTTAGGAAGTCACAGAAGTCATTTCTGTGTTAGAAGTCCTTGCAATTCAGAGTGCAATTTTTTTTATCCGTACCCGGTAAGGTCACATAGGGATGGTCAGAAGGTACCTGGCTCTCCTCCTTTCCCGAGTTGTCATCTCCATCCTGTCCTAAGGCAGTGCCACAGTAATGGGAAGAATTCCCTTGGCTGAGCTCAGGGCAGTGTTTCCCATCAGGATTTGCTAGATCCTGTTACTTTCTTCTCCTCCATCTAGGTGAGATCTTGCTGTGTTCGGGGTGCTGGACTGCCATTGCCTGCTATGGGGACATCTGCAGAGGCAGGGCATTTGGGCAACGGGGAACAGAGCAGCGCCAAGCAGGGAGTAAGCCTAATTCGAACATGCTAATCAGGAACAACGTTTTGCATTGATCAGAGAGGGCGAGGGTTGAGGTTTGGAAGAAGTTTTTCATAGGCTATTCATCTTTACAGCAAGTTCCTTTTCGCTCTCCACCTACAAGTCCTTTCACTCAGCCCATTAACCTGATTTCTTCGAATCCCGCTTGTGGGTGATACAGCTGTTTTAATAGTAGCTGTAGCTGTAGAGAGCTGATATTACCTTGAGATTATGGGCATGTTTTTATCATCTGGTGAGCCCAAGGCAGAGTTAAACTGGAGTGCCACTCAGAGGAACTGAAAGTGGGCTGTATGCACTCATTTATAGTAAATGAGAAGTTTGCTGAAACAAGGTGGATCACCTGTGAGTCAACGCCTTTACCCGCTGTCCTGCTGTGTCATACACTGGTATCCGCTCGGCTGCGAGGGAAGGGCTGCGTCCTTGTTCCCCGTATGATTATGAGAGCTGCCAACAGGCAGGGCACTACTGAAATATGTACCTCACCGGCCTGCGGTCCTCGCCTGGGGGACTGCACGTGGCAGGGCTGCAGGAGCCGGGGGAGCGTCTCGTCTTGCCGTCCTGCTGGCCCTGCCCTACCTGGGGGCTGCCGGGCTCCGGGGGCTCCGGGGGCTCCGGCTTTCCTGCTTCACCTGAGATCAGGAGCGTCAACCAGGAGCCACTTTCCTGAAAATAACCTAGGGAAATAGCCCGGCGCGTAAGCAGGATTGCGCAATTTGTGTCCTGTAACAGGGTCCGTGGCCAGAGAAAAGCCACAGAAAAGCCTTCTCCAGCCTCTGGGAAGAGATACGCGTCCCCCAGCCAGAAAAGCCGAGTGCCGCTGCCTAACGCACCCTCAGCCCGTGCCCAGGCCAACAGCGGAGCTTTTGGGGGAGATGAGCTGTTGCACAGCAGCTGTACAAAGAGGCTTACACTGGCATTGCTTTGCTGGGAGCAGAGAAACGGCGATGCGTGTCCAGTGGATCAACAGATGCGTGGTAACCTTTTCTGCATTTTAGCCCTACCTCCAAGCAGAAAATTCACGGTTTTCTTTTTTGCAGTCACAGAAATGCAGCTGGCTCAGCCACGGCCCGTCAGAATACGGTTTTGTTGACTCAAGATTATTCATTTAGCAGATTTCCGTTGGAGCTGCTCACAAATGTGGGAATTGCTGGGTTAATCTTCATAAAAGATAGAAGAATTGGCAACAGAAGGAATTTTTTGAAAAAGCAAATGAGAGTAAAGGAAAGAAGCGGGTGTGAAGTAAATTATTTGTAGTGGAGTGTTTTCCTTTCTGAGCTAGCAGAGAATGTAAGGGTATTTCCTGGGGAGAAGAATGTCACATTTAGAGGTGTCCTTGCTTTGCTAATAGAGGTGAAAATCCCTAACAGTTAAACATTTCCAGCTCCAACATGCCCATTACTGGCAGAACAGGCTCTGTGATTAGCATTTGGTGGTCCTTTGGGCCTTCGGTGTAGTTCCCACATACGTTTAATTTGCCGCAAAGAAGAAAGTTGCAGTACAATTGCCTAAGGAAGCTTTTCCAAAATTGTGTCATTGTTTCGCATGTGCCTGAGTAATTCCTGCGAAGAAGGAAACATGAACTAATATAACATATTCATCGCACAGCTCAGAGAATGCTATGGCTGCTGCCAGAGGAGATTTCTGTTCATAAACCTGCCTATTGGATTTTTCACGCAAGAAAAGATTTTCTAGGTGGCAACTTGGTTCAGCACCCTGCCCCGTCGGCATCGCTTTGAGAGCTCCGGGGAGCCCCAGGGAGCAGAGCGTGCCATGCTGCGCTTGGGGCATCCTGAGGATCTTCATGCTACAGCAGGAGCTTTGGGTCCAAAAGGATAGAGCTGATGCAAAACTTCTGGTGGGAAAGGGTCAACAGCACACAAAATGAAAACAGAACAGTGGATCTCTGTCATCTCCCAAGCCTGAGCAACTAGGTCAGGGCATAGCCTTTCTGGCAGACTCCTGGAGTCTGGTAGACCCCTGGGTATTTGCTATGTCTCTTCATCCCTTACAATGCAAGGAGAAACCATTTTTTTTCTGTCATTATAACAACACTTAACTCAGAACTGGCTTCAGGACCTGGAGGAAGAGGTGCAAGGAGGTTCTTTGGGCATCTCCCAGATGTAGCTGATACGCTTATTTGAAGAGGGCAGACACACATCTGAAGAGGGATTTTAGACCTTTTGGCTTTCACTGCTTCAGCCAGCTGCTCTTTCTGGTGGGCTTGGACAAGTCTACCCTCAGCTTAGTGTCAAGCCTAATTTGCAAAGAAAGGGCAAAATACCTACTGTTTTCCTTAATGAGCAGGTTCTGCATGTTCCTAAGTCCCTCGTGTCTTGCAGCGGGTCTGACTTTGTTAGTATCAGGAGTCTTGAGAGATGGCCTTACACAATCTGGAATGACACTGCTTGAGAAATGTCTCTTACATGAGGTCTCCCGTACTTCTGACTCCCTTTTGAGTGAAGAGCATCATGAGAGAAGTTTTTCCTTCAGACCTGGGAAGCGTGACCTCTGGTGTGAGCCTGCCTCGCATTGCAAATGTGACTGCATATGTCTGTGTGCGTGCAGGGGAGCAACGCCCTCAAAACTTCCAAAGTCGAAGTTTGCATTGAGCGTATGGAGGTCTTTTACTGAAAATAACCCTTGCAGTTGAATGCGTTCAAGCAGAGTGCCGCACAACCTGCCGAGCTTCTGGCCCGATCTGGATGTCCCTCTGCCTGAGGTGCTTTGGGAGCTGAACGTTACAGAAAGATCATCAGCCGAGTGGTCAGGGCTGGAGCCGAATGGTGACGGGTTTGAGCGATGTTGATATTTGGAGGTAGGACTGGTTCAGATTTGAGGTTTCAAACACCGGGCATGAGACGGTTTTTAATTAGCCTTCAGTCCATTGTATTTCTGTCATTAATCCTTCAGTGCAACTAACCTTTGCAGTAGGTGAACATTTTCCTTTTTCCCTTGTCACACATCTAGGTCCCACTTTGTGCCCATTCTAATTATTAGTGAAGTACAGCATCTTTATGATGACCTGGTAGTCCAGAGACTCCAGTCCGGGGCAGGAAATTCCCATCATTAAGGGTTTGCTGAGCTCTCTCTCTCTAGAAAATGACATTTACTAATTACATCATTTTGATGTATATGATACCCAAACCAAACATGTTATAAATTAGCAAAAGCTCATTTGTTTCATGAAAAGTATTGTTCTTCTTTTATTCAATGACCTTTTTGTTCCTCTACATCCTGGACCAATCAAGTGCCGGTGCAGTCGCTGACTTCTGAGCACAGACAATAGCTTATTCCGTCTATTCTGTTCAGATGACTGTAGGAATAGGCAGTCACTTTGTCATGTGGAGACTGGAGGTTGTATAAAACCCTTTTTCCCACCATTTAGAGAGAGTCTGAATCCTGAGAGGAAAACCCTGTCATAATAATAATAATAATCCAGAAGCTAGAGCCCATTGAAGTTTTCTCAGCTTTATGATTTGGGTGGGGTTGGAATGCAGCCCTCCCCGGCCGAGGCTCACTTGAATTTTAAGAGCTATAGCATGGACCGGCTTTACGTTTCTAGCAACAGGTTGTGTTTTTTTTTCCGTGAGCTTTAGACGCAGTTTCCACAGCGAAACTCCGGCGCTCGCCAAGGTAGCAGGTCCGGGGGCTGACTGGTGCAAGGCCGTTGCTCTCTCCTCCAGACCTTGCGGGACAAGGGTTGCCGTTCTCCTGTGCGCTTGCCGAGCGGCCCAGCACGATGGTTCTGGGCTGGACTGGATGCCCTCTGAGCGGCTGTCATGCGAACGCGCAGCCGTCATCGGCCGCCTTCCCAACGCTGCGGCGTCTGTTGTGTCTTACCGAGGCATGGCAGAAGGCTCTTCTCCCGATAAACCATCCCGTGGGAAATTCTTCTGGGAAGGCGCCGGGCCGGGAGATGGAAGGAGCAGGGTGATGGGCGAGCTGTCACCGTAGCAAAGTCCTTCGATACCTTCTGCGGGTGGCCTTAGCGACCACCCCCCCGGGCCCGGGGCAGGGGAGGTGTGCTGGGGAAACGCAGGTGGATGATGGCAGGAGCCGGCGCTGTGCCGGCAGGCTCTGCCTGGCAGTGTTCCATACCATCCTTGCCGCCAGGCACCTCATCCGCGAGATCCCTGTGGCCAGCCAGAGAGGAGCAGTGTCCGGCGGGACCTCCCGGGCAAGGTCAGGGCTCGTGGCCACCCCAGGCTGCAGCAGCCCCTTGCCGTGCCACAGGGTCCCAGAAGAGCGAGGAGGGAGCAGAGGCAGGAGGAGGACTAGGACCTCTGTAAATCCCAGGAACGGCAGCAGCTCTCCAGTGCCACCAGTATCGACAGGAGAAGCACCGGGACACAAACTGAGAGGCGTTACATGTGTTTGGTGGGGCTAGGAGAGGGCTGAGAGACCTCATTAGCATCATTCATTTATTTCTGAGAGGTCATTTAATACCGTTCTTCTTCCTACCAGCCCTTTTGGAAGCCAGCGTGTACCATTCACAACAAGTGTTTATCTTCCAGCTTTAAAGACAGACGTCAGAATATTTCCCTCTTTATTCATGCTCCATCTTTTCTCACAGCCCAATTATTCATGACATCACCACCTTTTCCTCCTCAGCCCCAGACACAGTGTTTCTGTGGCTACAATTTCCTGGACAAGAGTTTCCAGTTTGCATTGTTGGGGGGGGGAAACAGGAGGGAAAAAAAAAAAAAAAAAAGCTTGTTTCGTGTGGAAACATTAAATGAGAAATGCAGCCATGGAAAACTCAGATGAGCGCACACACATGCACACACGCAGAGAGAGCAACAACAACAACCACCAAGGTTATTATAATTAATTTAAAATCTGTTTAGAAAAGGGTTCCTTTCATGTTGGACGGGCTCTTTAAGTGGCTCAAGAAGTATGAAAAACAGGAAATCAAACTGCCTCATTAGGAATTGACTCTGCTCAGTAATTAGAGGCTAGAAAACAAAACAAGGAAAAGCAGGTGGCGAGTGAGCTCCAAGCAGGCAGCTATTGTATCATTTCAGTGTTCTGCGGGCTAACAACATTATTTTTTCAGAAAAGTGTTACTTCCACGGAGAAATGATTATGAGAATCATCCAAAGTTTAATGGGAAAGTGCTGCTTGCTCAAACTCAATACGGAGGCTGCTAGCTGCCTCAGCCTGGGGTTTAATTCATAATTAGGCAGTATTTTGCTGCATTTAAAAAGACAACTCTGTTCTCCAGCATTGACTGCTCTCCTGCGAAAATCATGTTAAAAGTAATTACCATGCAATACCATATTTTGCTGATACAATCAGATGAGATAACCCTAGACATTAATATCAATTATATTTTCTAACAATAACCTTTGCTGAGCAAATGCTACCAGTGATTTCCAGCTAATATCTGTTCATGTTTTAGTCAGGCTAGAGTAAGGCTTTGCTTGCTGTACCTGCTTACTCCTTCAGTTTTTCAGGAATGTGCTTTTTGCAGAGACCTCACTTCCCCATGCCACCCACAATTACTTGCCAAAACCGAATTTGAATTGTGTGAGCAATAGTCACGCCAGGGTGGGTGATGGTCGCGGGGCCTTCTGACTCATTTCACCGCACCCAGGGAAGGCACACATTGCAAAAGGCAGACACCTGTGGGGAACAGGGACAGTTCTTTATTGAGCTGTAAAATAAGTTTGTAAATAAATCAAATCTTTTCCCAACAATTAAGTAGATGGGTGCAAAAGATCTAAAAAACCAACATAAACATCACCAAACTTTTTTGTGGGGGGAATAACGATGAAGGAAATGGCTTTCTTCGCATGGCTCTCTCGCGGGCAGAAAATAGAAGCTACTTTTGTTGTATGTGGGTTTTTTTCAGTGGGAATTTTAGTCCAGGTCTCTAAAAACAACAAATACTAGCCGATGATAAAGCATGAGTATTTACCTACTGTTTACTGCTGACATCCTGTCAGGATATGGTGCAGCTGAGTGAATGTGTTTTGGCCCAAGATGGGCCCGGTGACTTTGCAGGATGAAGCCCTCGATCGGGAATGTCGATCAAATGGAGGCAGCGGAGCCGGGCAATTTAATCTCCTTGCCAGCCAGGAGCTCCATGGCTCCGTGGTGGTGTGTCCCTGCGGGCAACCCTTCCCGCAGCGTCTGCGACGGAGGGTTAGGTATGGCGCGAGGCAAGCTGAAAGCCAGCTGCAATCAAAGCAGGTTCCCTGGTGTAAACAGGGTGTCAGTAAGATTAAAAATCAGCTTTCCTGTGGCTGAGTGGAGCCACGGGGCCGGGGAAGAGCCACGATTGCCACCGGGCTGGCTTATGCCCAGAGTGGTACGGCAGGAGGGACTGTGGCCTCTGCGGAGGTTTGCGGCCTCTGGCACGTTTCTTATCCTAGTAACAAAATTCGGGGGGACAAAGAGGGAAGCGTCTGCTGGGTGTTCAGATTTATGTGGTGAGCAGCTGCCAACCCGCTCCCCGCAGGGACGACGTGAGCACGGCCATGCCCTGCCTGCCCCTGGGTTGGGTGTGCTCGGGGGCAGGACGTGAGTCCCAGCCATCAAATAAAAAAAAGAAATTCTATCGATTGTTATTAATAATGACTCCTTAGATCGCTTATTCCTTCAGGTAGAGGCTTCCAGCAAGTCGGACGGGACATGGCGGAGCCTCCACAGTTAAGAAGGGAGCTCCCTGTCGCTTGCTGCCAGCAGCGAGCGCGTGGCCCTTTTCCACGCACGAGTCCACCGTTTCGGGCTGCTCCCTGCCCTGGACAGGCTGCTTAGGGAGAGAGAGAGGTTAGAGAGGGGATGGAGCGGTTCACAGCCAGCCCAGAACTGCCCTGGGCTGCACATCACTGCCTGTGGCTTGCCTTGGGTGGGAGCTCTGTGCCGGGCAGCTTTTGAAATCAAAGCCCGGGCTGCTTTTCTGTCCTGAAGACAGTTTTCTTGTAAAAGGTGGTAGGGGCACATCCTCTGGCTTGTGTGTAGGGAGGCCCCCAGAGCGTAGCATTAGCACTGTGTGCGGCACAGACATGCCGTAGGTTGCCTGATTTATCTATTAAAGATCTTCTTGCTCCCAGCCAGCAGACTGGCGCGATGGATCGGTTCCCCGCTGGTGGAACACGGGCAAGTGCTGTGTCTGGTGGAGGAGGAAAGCCGTGGGAGCGTCCTCTTGCCAAAGGCTGCAGGTCAGCATTAGGAACGTTCCCAGACACCCATGTGCTGCCTGCTTGGGTGGGAGATGTTCCCCTTTCCCCCCGGGGGCTGGGGGCTGCCCCAGAGGCTGGCCCTGGGCTGCCGGGAGCCACCCTGCTGAACAAAGGGACCTTGGGCTGGCAAGGAAGATCAGGTAGGTTGAAAGCACCACACACCGTCAACCTTCCCTTGGTGGAATGGCCCCAGAAAGTGTGGGTGTGGATTTGTCTGCGCTTTTCTCTCCCCTCACCCTCTTCAGGGGATTTCCTTTGGTCAGCAGGCTTGCATTTCTTTCCTGTTGTGATACACGCGTTTGCTGCAAGGCTAGAGGTTTCCTTACTGGCAAGTTGAACCCCATTCCTAGATCTATTGACATTTACTATAAGTGCTTGAGCTGGGCAAATAATCCATGAATATATGTTGACATTTCTAAATCCATTTGCTTTGGCTAGGACTACACCTGTCTAGGGATTACTCTTTGCAAACATTCAGTGGACTGACTTCTGCTGTGAATATTCACAGAAAGTGTCTTTCAGCATCTCAGAGACCAGATTCGAAACCGGCTCACAGATGTGCGAGGGCGGGAACTGCCTCCTTGTGTATTTATTGGGGAGCAGATACAATTTCATGGCTTAATTGCCCGATTGCAAGCAACCGCATTACTTGAAACCCAGGTAACTCTGACACGGGCAGCCTTCGAAGCCTACATTGCTACACTTCATCTGCATGGCCAAACGTTAGAAACTGCATACATCAACAGCACAAACGAACCTGTGGAAACCGTAAATAACTTTAAACAACAACAAAAAGCTCCAAATACATCAAATGTGGATAATTTGCTGGGATCCAGAAGTTCTAAGCAGGCACAGCTAATGATTTCCTGTGGTTTCACAGCGTGGTGGCCGAGAGAGGGACGAGGGGGGGACACCACACCACCTCCCGTATTGTTTGAATCAGGCTCTTGTAGGTGGAATTTGTGAACTCATGAGAATGAAAGTTTCCCAGCCCTGGCGGGGATCCAGGCAGAGTTTGGGCAGACATTGTGCAAACTTCCCCGTGCATCTCCGGGGGCTGATTTACCGCAGGATGAATGGGGACCCCGAGCCTCCCCACTAGCATAGCCCGGCATCTCCCGCATCTCCCAGTCGCAGGGCGGGTGAGCGGCTGGGCTGCCCATCATCGCGGCTCTGCCTCCTTCCATCCCTCCCTTCTGCGAGAGGAGGAGGTCTCGCTCCCTCTCGCAAAGCAGCCTCAATCCTGATTTGCATCAGGCTTGCTACTACAGCCCTGGGAACCCCAAAGTTGCTGGATTCGGTTATTTCGTTGTTTTTACACATGTCCCTTTGGGGCTGAGCTGAGCTGTTAAAAATAAGGCACTAGGAAGACAAATGGTTTCCGGGGGGGGAAGGGAGAAGGGAAGAGGCTTAGGACAGCTGTAAAATGCTGCAAGGTTAAATAAAACATTGGACTGCTTGTGTAGTTCTTCCTCGTGTTCCTGAAACCACTGACGACCTGAAGAAGCTGGAGGAATCATTCTGCTTGCTGTGTGTGTTTTGTTTTTTTTTTTTTTAAACTTGCTACACAAAACATTGTTTTTTCAATTTCAGGAAGTCTCTTGATGCCCTTTGGTTGATTTTGTTTTGCTTGTTATCTGGACAACTAATATTTTTTCCTGTTAGGGGGAAAAAAAGATTTTCCCAAGCAGATTAAAGATGTTTTTTAAGCATATGAATGGTGACATGGTTCACTTTCATTGCTTTGTTTATTTTTAATACTTAAAAACACCTTAATTTATCGTAGCAAGACGTCCATCCTGGAGTAAACCTTGAATTGAGTTTTCGCTTGTTGTTTCTGATTTGTTTGTGGCTTCTTATCTAAGGGAAGGCTGCGAGTGTTTTCTCATGCTTTTCTGAAGTCGTGGCACGTGACACGGTTTTCTTCACAGCACATCGACGTCCGCTGGACAACGACAGCCACATTTGCGAGAACGGCCAACTTCATTTGGTGGTTTTGAAGTGATTTATTTATTCTAAACGCATTGCACTTAGCTTTAAGAAGGTAGGTCCAGCCAGCCCGATATTAAGAGGATTGTTTGAGGTGACCTCAGTTCTTTTTAAAAAGAGTAAGAAAGAAATGGGCTCTGTGAGCGAGGTGCAGGTCTGCAAAAGGGCAGCCGAGGTACAGCTGACCAAGCTTGGTTTTGGGAATGAGGAACCCGGGTACCTCGTCCCCTTCTCCTTCACAGCTTAGGTTGCTATTCAGTGCTTTGCAAGGGCAGCGACACCCTTGGTGCCTTCAGGCTGGTGGTCTGGCTTGCACCTATGTGGATGTGAGCAAGGCGAGAGGAAATCGGGCTGCTGGGCTTTGAAGGAGAAAGGCCAAAACTACAAAGGGGATAGGAAAGGGGAGGAAAAAGTCATAATTGTATATTCTGGGTATAAACCCTAGAAGATGTGCTGTGCACCACTGGTGAGTGGGTGCCAGAAGAGCCCGGTGGGGATGTCTCTCCCAGCCACAAACCCACCATCTCTCCCAGTCTGGACCCTACATGGGGGTCTGCCAGACCCGGGTAAGCCCTGGTGCTGCCGGCAGGCACAACGTCTGCTCCTCGGCAAACGGCCGCAGAGCTCCGCGCCATCAGGCGGGTGGAGGTGGGCAGGCGACCGGTTCCAAGCACAATACGCGTCCCCATTTGTCCGCTTACCCACCGGTGAGGAGGAAACCACTGGGGCTGTCCTGCCCACCAACGGCACGGAGGAAGCGCGGCCAAGATATTTTTCTTGGCGCTGGGAGCTCCGGCGTTACAGGCTTGCACGTGCCGCCTGACCCCAGCGAGCTGCCTTCTCTGGCGGCCACGGCTCGTTTCCTCCCGCTCTGAAGGGGAGGCCCTGCTGCTCCTGCGTTGGGATCCAATGCACGTGGGTCATTTTTCAGCTGAATGACAGCATTATTCTTCCCAAACTGCACCTCTCCTGTCGCTGCTGGAGTCACTAGTTTTTAACGCCTGCATGCGTTTTTAACAACCCGTGCCAATAATAACTTGAACTCTTCCTAAGGATGGAGAGCACAGAGAAGATAAGAAAATCCCACCTTCTGGAGAGAAGCACATCCTCTCCCTCTCTGTTTTATCCGAGTTATTTGCCAAAAGTCCCTATAGATATTTACATTGTACTCACTGCTGCAGGGATCTGCATTTTCTTAAGCCAGCCTACACGCATGAGGCAGGTTAATTCATACTGCCCATTTCAAGTGTCCTGCAGGTAAAAGGCAAGTTTGGGGAGCAGATGTAGATGGACTTTGCAGAGCTTACAGGAGAGGGACTTCCAAAATGAGAGCTCACCTCACTCCACTGAAAGTGCCTGAAAGCAGAATTCAGCTTTTGCCTTTCCTGACTATCTTATAATAAAACCAGCTGTGTACCTTGAGCAGGTGCTTTCAAGGAAGGAGACCAAAATCTGTAAACTGGATTATGGCACAATTTCAGCAGTAACTGAAAGGATCTGGGTCTGGTGGTGAGAACAGCTGCACCTAGAGACCTCTTGGACAAACAGCTGGACCAGACCCAAAGTAGGGCTGCAATTGCCGCATTATTACGTTAGCCACCAAAACATGCAAGTTGTTGCGCACAATCTCTTTTTCCAAACAACAGTGGTATGGCTACCACTATTTTTATAAGCTTTTACTGCAGCGATGATGGAAAAGTCCCAGTCAAGAGTGGAAACCCAGGGTATTAATTCCTGCACAAATATGGGGAAAAATATTAACAGAAGAGTATTATGGAAAATTAAGAGGGGCAAATGTCGGAATCACGCTGTGCCTGCCCGTGTGCGCAGACACGTGCTGCCCTCGCACAAGGAGGACGCATCGCTCCTCTCCAAAGGAGACGGCATTCCGGGAAGAGGGCCTGACAGCAGGACCATGCCAGGCCTTGAGGGCACCACAGGGCTGCGGTGATGGCCCTGACCAGCCTCACCTGGAGCTTCGCCACTCTATTTAAGCTCAGCCCGGGGCGCTCAGCCTCTTAACCTCTCAGCCTCTTAACCTTCTTGTCTTAACCTCTCTGTCAAACACATTCGGAAGCTCATGGCCCTGGTTTCGACTGCTGACTCATCCAGCCTTTCGTTTGTTTGACCTCGTGGCAAGTGTGGGAAAAAGCTGAGAAGGGAGTGATGGAGCCTGGGTGGATATGGGAGAGGGATGAAGAGGATCCGAAGGACACGTCCCAAGTGGCAAACACCTCATGGGGGTCTTGCTGCTAACTCAAGGAGTTAATTAACAGGTTTGTTCTATGGCACTACTCATCCTCAGAAAAAAATAGACCACTTGTTTAATAACGGGAGCACAAAAGTTGGGGGAGGTATGGCCAGCACTCCAGGCACATAAAAATCAGAAAGGAAACAAAAAAGTTTTTGATGAGGTTTAAATGTGGGCCTTGTAACAGTGCTGGGAAATGATGAAACATCCTAGGCATCCATCATTACCCTGATTTCAAGACAATAGGTCTGAGGGCCCACTTGGTGCAGGGTTAGGTCAGCCTTTCCTGCCAACTTTACAGCCGCGGTGAGCTGTGAGCCCGAGGAGCCCCGAACCAGGGGCACAAGGGGAAGCACCGGCGTGATGCGGGGAGTCGTGTGGGTGATGGCTGAGTGAGCTGGTAGTGCACAGCCAACAGCCTTGAAGTGCGGGTCCTCTTGCTGGGTCCTTCTCTTCCCGGTGCCTGCAGCCAGCTGGCTCAGAGGGATGGCTTTGCCCACAGGACGGAGGCTGATGGACCGCTCAGTTGGCCCAGGCTAGTGTGAAGCCTGGAGACGCGGGGCAGAGGCTCGCCATACTGCTCCCAGCACTGGTGTAGTTGCACTTGACCTGTCTCAGGTCCCTGGTTTGTTAAGCAAAGTTGATTACTCTTGCCTTTCTCACAGGGCTGGTGAGCTGTTGATGACTATAATCTCATTTGCTCAGTGCAGCAGCATCACTCCGTGTGGGCAGGGAGCTCTGGGCATTGCTTGCCTTGGCCAGTGTTCCCTCATCTCCTTGTTAAAAGAAAAGCCTACTTCTTCATTCCTCCAACTCCCTCAACACAGACATACATGATATTCCCCAGTGAGCCATGGCTTTGCACTGCCACCTTCCCAAAGGGCCGCGGAGGGGTGCCTAGCCCAGAGCAAGGCTCAGCTTTCTCAGAAGGATTTCTCCACACTTTATTTGTGCTTGTCATACTCCGCTGCTCACAGTAAATGAGTGACTTTCTGTGTAGGATGCTGTGACAATTCTAGCCTGATCTGGTGTTCAAAACATGTACCCTGAAGCCAGCTGGCTCGCTGGATGACTAGGTCAATCTCTTTTCCTCCCTATCCCTCCCTGTGATTCTTATTCCCTGTGCATGGTGCTTTGAGTGCTCTGGATAGAAACCTGCACAAGCAGTTGAGCAGCTATCGCCGTTCCCCTTCTGCTCTGGTGTAGGTAGCCTCCAGCACAGTGATCCTCACATCTACATTCGGTCCTGACCGCTGCACCGTGCCCAGCTCAGGGAGCACGAGGGACACGTCTGAGATCAGCACTGCGTTCGCTCTGTACGAGGCAGGCAGAGCAAGAGAAGCTTTAGCCAAAATTTTCTCTTCCATGAAAACCACCCACAGGGCTTCACAGAGCTGTGTGTGTGAGCGTGTGCGTCTAGAGACACAGGACGCGTGTTCCCACTTTAGTCATTCAAGAGCAACAGTGTAAATGGGCTCCCCAGGGAGCCCTGGCTGCCTTGCTGCTGGAAGAGACACAGCTGCAAAGCATCATTCGGGAGGAGAAAGCGAATGTGGGAGAAATGGAGGAATGGAGGTTGTCTCAGATGCTTTTAAAAAGCTGGTAGTATTGAACTCAGAGCTACTGTTTTCAGCCGACAGTTTGATTTTGTGGCAAAATCACATGGTGAGGTCACTGATCATAGCTGTAGAGCAATGTCGTTTTTAAGGATGCAGGACTACGACTTATGATTCTGTGAGATCAAGTAGAAAGAAAACCTTGACCTTGAAAGGGGGAAAAGCCTCTAAACTCTTAGACTGGCTAACTGCAAAAATAGCCAAGAGAGCTAGGAAAAAACTTACCCAAATATATTCCAGTATGTATAAATAGTCTCTCTTCTCCAAATGTTCTTCACTACAAAAGGAAATGTCATGTTGAGTCAACTTGTGACCCAGATGAAATGACATGTATTTGTTTATTTTACTTATGCTCCTGTTTACAATATGTTGCACTTGGTGGACATATTTTTGTGCGTGCAGTTGTATTCCAGTATCAAAATTCTCAAAATGCATTTTTGTACTTGCTGCTCAAACTCTGAGGAATTGTGTTTCTGGGTATCAGCCACAGAAATGAACAAGCTCTGTGTGTGTGTGCATGTGTACTTGCTAACTAAGAACTCATTGCTCTGCAATTTAAATCCAATTACGCATACAGAATAGTGATGAAAGACTTTCTGCTTTTTATCAGCTAGATGATTTTAAGAAGGAGGAGGCGATGGGTTTGCTACTCAGGCCAGTTCCAGGAAAATGTTCCGGTGGACCCTACAATGACATTTTAACCCTTTGGTTTAGGGTCTATTATATAAAAGGCACTGTAAGATACCAGTCCAAGGAATATCTGGGATGTTCCTTTTCAACCTCTAAGTGTGCTTTTGCTGCTCTGGACATGTCTTGCAAACAGTGAGTGTGGATGCTTTGGTTGATTTTGTGGATTTGGGTGGATTTTGTGGGCCATGGAGAATGCTTGCCGCATTGCGGCTGGCTGTTCCTGCAGTATGCTTGCTATGCGGCATTGTTTTGGACTCCTGCTCGGGTGATGTATGCCTCACAGATGGGGATGCCTTCTAACTGCTTGGGAATCATCGGTAGCTGTTTGTAATGCATTACTTTATTTGAGAAGAAGCTATTTTCTCACTAGCCACCTGGATGCTTCCCATACAAACTGCACATGCAAAGGTCTATTCATGTTGGCCTACACAATGGATTTCCTTTCCATGAGCATTCTTGGAAATAAAGCTCTGCTCCCTGAATGTTTGTGAATAACAAGGTTTATGGATTCCACCTAAACAAAGCAATGGTTTTAGTAGAAAGACCATTTGTGGTTATTGTTGTGCTGCATTTTCCCAGCTCCAGGTTATTTCAGCAGCCCGCCAGTGGCTCCAGCTTTTGTTCGGGTGTTCGCACTTATGTACAGAAGAGTTGGCTTGGGAGAACCTTGCAGGACGGAGACCAGAGCCCTGGATTGTTTTATTGCAGGAATCGGATTAACTCATATGAGCTCATTCTCTGCTCTTCATTGCATTGTGTTTGGCAGTTCCTGCAGCATGATTGCATCTAGGTTAAGTGGCATTGTTCTGGAGTCCAGCAGGGAACAATCCTGTATTGACTAAGCGTGGGGGAAGGACAAGATGATCTCATAAGTTTTCACCATTTTTGGTACCTGTGCTTCGCTTGTATGTCCGTTCTTTTAACTTTTTTTCCTGCCTGAAGGTGATAATTCTCCGTGTACAACAGATGGGATTGCTCCATGAAACAGAGCAGTTTGGATCAACCAGGCTAGTGCATTAGGCAGAATGACTTGCCCTCCCTTGACATTGGCTGGGAGAGACACCGATGCTGTCAGGCACTGGCCTACAGGCCTGCTTTAAGTAAGTGAAGGACCTGATTTGCCCACCCATAAATGTTCGTACTTGTCAGCACTCTCCTGCCTCCCACCACCTCCACTGAGTGCTGCTCTCCCGAGGGGAGGTTATGGGAGAAGCCGCAGTGCACCTGTGCGGAAAAAGCTCTGACTGTCCTGAGTATCACGCAGAACTTGGAGGATTGCATTGTTCAGGCTCACCGAGATCTGTATGAGACTCGGCTGAGCAGAGCTTATGCCGTATAAGCTGCCCTGGGAGTGCACTCGGACCACTATCATTATGGACTTGGACTTCCCTGGAGAAAAAAACGACTGTTCCAGACCAACAAAGGTGTTTGGACAGCTAATGTCAAAGAAAGTCAGTTTCTGACATTATGAAACTCTGGCTCTTGCTTTCTTTGCTATTGACATCCAAGCACTCTCTTTTAAAAGCCATCACTGGTTAACAGTAACATGCAGCTTTCACTGAACATGTTGACCATGCATCACAGATCTCAGTACAGATCAAGCAAAAAGACTTGGTTACAGGCCAGGAAAAATCTGCCTTGAACAGTAAAAGTAAGGAAGCTTATTTTTAACTTAGAGGTGAAAGGAACTGAAAGATTTCATTTTTTTTCTCTCCTCCCTGGAAATGCTTCCTAACCTTAATGGTGAGACTGCTGTAGGAGCAAGAATGCGAGGATGGAAGAGAGACCTTCACCTATCACTCTTCCAAAAGCAGTGTTGGGTTTCCCCCAAAGATCTGGAGAAACTTTTCCACATGACTTGTTGCTGGTGATGTGTCTTCTTGGTTGCCCTTTTTGCACTGAATGGGAGCATCTGTAGCTCTTGTAGGGCAGATGTGACGGAGGAGCCGACAGGCGGCAACGGCCCTGGGACACGTAGGATATGTGTTGGTGGGGCAAAGGGTGTGGAGTCACTACGTGGGTGCCTGAGCTGTTTATATGTGCCCAAAGACTGCTCAAGCTGCAGGAGGGGAGAACTACCCTCAGATCTGTCCGTGGTGTCAGAAACTCTGATCATCTGCCTGTTACGGCGATCTGGGAAACTGTGATCTGCACCCACCACCCCGGCGGGACCTGTGGCACCTGGGCCTCTGCAACTCTGAAGCACATAAACTTACCCTGAACCTTTTGGTCACGAAAGAGATGAAATAAGCGGGAGTGTTTCTGTTTTACTTGGTTGGAGGCAGCTGTTGAAGGTGGATAGGCTCTTCTAGTCCTCCTGAAATTGTTTTATAGGAAGAACTTTGTTTGCCACCAGGACCTCCTTCCTCCATCTCAATTTCTGTCTGTCAGCATCTCTTTCTGTACAAATCCGGTTCAGAAACAACCAGAGCGGCTTCATCCCCTGTCACACAGATTTTATCACAATCATGTTTTATGCGGTACTTTCTACACACCTGTGAGACTCAGTGTCTAGGTGACATGTGGTGTGTGCCAGAGGTCCCCTCCTGCCGGCGGCTGGACAGGACTTCGCACAGGTCTCCCCGTAGCCGTGTTTTGTGAATCTGCACTTCTGCGGCCCGTGTGCAGGTCAGATAAACAGGTTGGTCAGAAGGAGCAAAGGCCCCTCTGGGAGCTGGCGGGATGATGCAAAGCAGGGTGAACCTGGAAGGATGGTAAGTCATGCTTGCCATTACCGGTCTGGGCTATTCTAAGAGGACTTGGGTGACAAAACTCTGTCTCAGGCCAATTTTAGAAAGATTTTTACTTCCTTGCAGTGCTAAGCTCCTAGGATGTGCCGTCTTGCTTGTTATTGGAAACTACAGATGCAACTTCTCACCCATTCACAGAGGCTTATCTAGCCTGTGTTTAGCTAAAGGCATCAAAACACTTCTGAAAGGAGACCAGTGTCATTCCCGTGCTCCAGCAAGGGAAACCGAGGCACTAAGCAACGAAGTGATGGATTCAAGGCCACTTGAAGACCAGTTGCAACTGGAGCATTAGGTGCACATACTCTTCCCAGCATGGGCCCCCATAGCCTCATGTGGCAAACCCCGCGCTCCTCCCCTGCTCGGAGAGGCGGGCAGGGAGCTGAGCTTGTCAGAGGCATTCCTGCAGGGAGGGAGAGGCAGGTTTCCTTGGGGCTGAGTACAAAAAAATACCCTGGCAATGAGCAGTAGGTGCTGTTGCACAGGCATGTCAGAGAAAAGTCTGTTTGTGCCAAATACATTGGAGAAATTGTTTTGGAACGGTTCATTGGTGTGAAGATATGGTCTCAAAATAGTGTCAGGAGCAGAGGAACTGTGGCAATATGCTGGGGACGTGCCAGCTGTCTGCATTAGAGAGAAGGGTGACAGATTAGGGAGGAACATGGGTGCATTCACTCCTCCACATTTTTCCCCAAATCTCTTTAAAAAAACCCAGCGGGAGAGGACACTGTTTCCCAGCCATGGGTGCTTTTCATGACCGCACTAAGGCAAGGTAGGGTGGTACTGGCACTGGGGAGCACAACAGAAATGCCATTCCCTATGGGGCTCCCTCTTCTCTGGTGGGCATCGGGAGGAGGATGGAAGATACTGGATGGAAGATGGGACCTTTGGACTATATGGAGCTTGAAGAAGCAGGTGAATCCTGGGGACTTGGGGAAATTTCTGGCCCCTTTTCTCATTGCTCAGGTGGGATCAAGGCATGCTCTGGATGTGGGTGAGGGGAAGGGCTGTACCCAATAGCCCAGCCTTGGGCACACCAGTGCCCTTCCTGTGATGGGGAGATGTTGCTGGAGGAAGGAGCGGGATTTAGAGGGTGCAGCCCCCCCGGCCTCCCTCCTACAAGCTCTCCCTGAGCACTCCCCTCATGCACAAACACACAGTCCTCATTGGCAGCATGAGGCTGCAGCTGCCATGAGAGGTCCAGGCAAATCTGATAATAGCAGAGTGGGGCGGCGCAGGGGGGAGCAACCCAGGAATGAAGAGAGCCCTCTGTCATGTGTGGGTTATTTTCAAAGGGTGGCATTGCTGTTTTCCCAGGCAACAGCAGCCTGCAAGGTGACTTGGGTGGGCAGGTGACCAGGACGAAACAGAGAGCTACCAGCTTCAGCCGAGCTGGGGATGCTGTTTACAATAAACAGAAAACTATAAGAGAATGGAGGGATTGCAGAGAGGGAGCGGGAGAGATCTCCATGGAGACACTTAACCTGCTGCAACGGGTGCCCTCCGGGATTGGCACTGACCGGGTCCTTAGGAAGAAAAGCGCCTGGCATGGGCATGGCAGGATCCTCGCTGCACATGCCGCCAGCAACGAGGTGGAGCTTTCCAGGCCTGCTATTCAGCACACAAGAAAAATGGCATTGAGAAGACATTAAGGTTGGGACCTAAGCCATAGAAAGCCAAGAAATTCAAAAAGTTCAGGCCAGCTGTTTGCTTTCAGCAAGGGGCCCAAAGCCCTGGGAGGAGGGGGAATAGGCAGAGGAGAGGGAGGGCAGGGAAAGGATGCTGCCTTTGCCTGGGCTGACAGTGCAGTGGCTTTCCTTGTCTCCGAGGGTGACAGAAAGTATCCTCTGCATTTATACTTACTGTTATTATTTTGGAGCAATTCCTGAGAGCGTGAGAGAGGCGAGAATAGAGAAAGAGACTTTGCTGGAGGATAAAGAACTAGATGGTAATTAGATGGATTCCCCCTGAGGAGGGTACAGCACCTCTTCCTCTGCCTGGGATATGGGCAAGGTCGCTGCCTGCTCCCTGCCTGCTCTGGGCCCAGGAAGGCCTGGACTAATATCTGCGGCTGAGCTCTGATGGCTTTGCTTTATGGCACTGAAGCCAAAGTTCCTCCCTCCCTCCCTTTAAAAGTGAGGATGTGTGCCCCGGTGTGCATTTCACCCGTTCAGAATTTGGGTTCATCCCCTGTCGCTATCACACCGAACCATCCTGTAGCCATTGTGCTCTGTGAAGGGGAGAGGGGTCTGAGGCTGTGGTTGCTCAAGGGCAAGACTCAGGCTGCTTACTTGAGGGTCTCAGAGGGTGTCTGCACAGTGAGAAGACCAGGCTCTTGATCCCAGGCTTACTCACAGCCACCGCGCTGCAGGTGCACCCATCCACCTCGGGTTCGGATATTCACCCCCACTTTTCCTGAGGAAAGTGGGTGATGCTACCAGCTACTCCTCCTTTCCAAGCTGCGCTGCTCTCCCAGATGAAGCACAAGCTTCGTGGTATTAGAAGCAGAAGAGACACGGAGCAGCTGTACCCGGTAAGCCGTGGTGCTTCTCTGGCAGGCACAAGCTGAGCTGTGCTGCACTAGCAGTTGGGACCATCCTGGTTGAAGGAGGAAAAGACAGAGGGACACAAGGCTGCAGTTTCCATCTGAACTGGTGCAGGAGGGTGAAGGGAATTCAGAGCATGGAGCCAGACCTTTTACCTTCTTTTCCTAGCGCTGGAGTGTCAGCAATGCATACGATGAAGTGATGGTATGGGTTGTGCTCACGTGCCAAGTGCTGTGTCGCACAGAGATGGAAACCACGGAATCCACCTAGCGTAAACAAAGGAAATGGGGAAGTGATTTACTGTAAAATTAATAAAAATGCGATCCATCTCAAAAGGGAAATGCACAGACCACACTTCGGGGTTTGGGAAGGGTCAACAAGACAGAAAGGGGAGTAGGCCAGAGAGAAAGGATTCCTCTGCTGCTTTGAGCTGGACTCATCCACCGCTGTCACACTCTGGGATCTCTTCCTGGGAATAGCGCAGCAAGCCCAAGAGGACAGCCCTGTGGAAAGGTGGCTTTGCTTCACACCCTCAAGTTGTCATTGGGCTCTGCCTCTGTAAGTGAAGTCGGGAGGGACATGATTCTTCCCCTCAGGATATGGTTTTTAACCATTTCAGTGACCTCTTGGTATCAGTAAAAGGGAGCCCCAGGGACACTCGTGGCCCTTCTCAGGGGATGATGCTGGTGAGAAACCACCCCTCTGGTGTCAGTCCTCGCTTGCCTTCCTCCTGGGCACACGGCGCAGGGGAGCTGGTTTGGGAGCACACTCCCATCGTGTGGGGATGCGAGAGCCAAGGGAGCGGCTGGCTGGCTGGTGGAGCTGGCCGACCAGAGCAGGAGTCATTTCCCTTTTCCCATATTCCCTGCAGGAAGCGGTAGGGTGTCAGCAGGTTGCGTGAGGTTAAACAGTCATATCTGAAGTGTTCCTCTGCTGTGGCGTGTCTAAACCTCTGCAGCCTGTGCCTGGCCCTGCACACTGGCTGTTGCCAATAGGGGTGTGAAGAAAAGCAAAATACACAGAGGAAAAAGAAGTAAAAGTGATAAGGGAGCTACAGGGACAGACACTGCCTGACTCTCCTCTCATTGACCAATTTATTTCTCCCGAGTCAGAGAAAATTTCTCCAGATTTATTCCAGCAGAAGTCAGAAGGGGAGTGAAGCCCTGAGAGAGAGAGAATTGCAATAATTAGTTATAATTTGTACACTTTGCTGTTAGCTTGGCTACATGATGTGTAAGTATAGACTGGAGAGTTTGCAAGATTGCAAAGAGGATATGTTGAGGTGGGGGATGGAGGTTAACAGTTCCTCCTGACATCTGACATGCAACGTACGGGACACTTTCAGAAAGAGAAAGGTGTAATTTAAAACTGCTCTGGTGGAAATATTAAAAACTAGAGCCCAAAGGAGTATTACTGGGTTGAGACGAAGCCACTTTGTCTCAAGATATTTTCTGTCTCCAACTTAAAAATTCTTGGTGCCAGGAGGTAATTGAAAGAGTAGACATTCGTTTAAACGTGCGTAAGACAGATAAAGATCAGGGAGGAATTGGGAATAGTACTCAGAATAGCCATTTATGTCCCTTCTGTCCTTTTAACAGGACACTCTGGCTCTTCATCATCCTTCTCACTGCATTTCTCCCCCTCCCACCATCCCTTACAGCAGCCCTCCTGCCACATAGAAACTTGCAGTTCAAGATAAAAAACAAACACGCACACACACACACAAACACGAAAATGCCAAAATCCAGGTCCTTTTGTTGCTTTGGTAATGCCTGTGGCTAGAGGACAATCAGATCTCACGCTTCAAGGCATTCTCTGGCCGGAAGAAAATTGCTTCCCCCAAACCAGCCATTGCACAGCAACAAAATCCATGAAGTAGTTCCCAAGGGAGTTTCCCTCTGAGTCGCAGGTCCATCAGGCGTGGGACGCCAGTGCTGGTGGAGAGATGGTCTGAACAGAAGTAGCAGTGGGAGCTGCCCTAAGGACTAGAATGGCTTTTGGAGGGCATTAGTCTTGACAGTCGTGTTATGTAGCCCAGATGTCCCCTGATTTTCAAATGTTATCTTTGAAATCTCCAACACATCTTCATTCTTACCACCATGACAGTCCTCTAGGCTCTTCCCCTTTGGGCTATTACGAAGAAAAGCTCCATGGGGGGGACAAAGAGGGATGAAAGGATGGCCAAATTTGAATGGGTAGACTATTTCATGAGCAGATCCGAAGCAAGTAGGCCGCTGGTTCAGTGGAAAGGCATCAATGAGCGGATGTAATCAGCAGCTACCTGAATTGCTGATTTGCATTTCCCCATGAAGAGTCACTTTTCTGAGCTCTGGCATTGCATACAACCTTTAAAAGTGACAAAGTTATGTAAACTGTAAATGATGAATAGACCAAAGAATTTTTACATTATATTCAACATGATGTTTCTTTTATGAAGCAATGCCAGCTACTAACGCAGGCACAACTTCTTCTGAAAATGCTGGATAAATGCCTGCTCTTACTGGTTTTCCACACAGCTGGAAAAAATTCCTCGAGTGGAAAAGTCCCTGGGTAGACAGAATATATCAAAAAAGATCCTCTGTGGATGCCGTAGGAGCATACACCTCTTCAGAGCCCTTCCCAGAAGCAGGCTGGACCTAGGGAAGGTGCATTTATGGGGGACCTGGCTGTGCAGCACTTGCCCAGAGGTCCTCAGCAAATGGTGGCACAGAGCTGGGCTGGCCTTTGCTGAAAACAAGAGCTGCTTAGAAGTGGCCAGGCATTGTGTTCACAGAGGATCTTCCACTGCAGGCAAACCTTCTCTTGAAGGACATGTCCTTTCGTGCTTTGGAGGCAACCTGACCCCCATCCAAAAGGTCTCCCTGCCGCTGTGTGAGGTCATGCTGTGGTACCCTGGGATCATCCATGCTGGGACTTTGTTCTCCAGCAGGCTCGGCCCTGCGCACCGTCCCACATCTGTGCGGGGAACGTGGCATCACAGATGTGGGCTTGTGGTGCGCATCACGGGGAGGTGAGCGGGTCCCTGAGGTCACCATGCCTGCTCTGAGCTGCGGGGCAGCTGGAGCCATGGGATGGACCGGGAGACAGCGGGATCTGCAATGACTCTGCCTTGGGTAACAACAGCGATGCAACAAGTTGTGAGTCTGGATCTGATTCATGTCCTGCCCTGGGAGATGCTGGCTGTGGGCTGCCCATGCTCAAGCTGTAGGGAACTGCTTCCACCAGGTGGAATGATTCACACAGGCCCTCTTTCCTTTTCTCTTCTTTTTAATTTTCACCCTCTTCTTTACTTTCAGAGTCTCAACAGTACCAGAAATAGTTTTGTTGAAGCATTTGGGTAGCTCCCTGACCCAAAGAGGCTTGAAGCAAAATCTGCTTTACTAGTTCAAAATAAAACCATTGCTTCTGAGGCACAGGGGAATAGATGGGAGAGGCTATCTTTAGTAGTCTTAATGTATTCTAGTCTTGTAGTGGTTTTGTTCATTTAAATGTAATTTGGCATTAAATATAATTTCTGCACAGTGTGGAAAAAATGGACGCTAGGATTCTTTTTCAGTACAGAGAACCTTAGATTAATTGACCAAAAATTATTGCTTGCACATAATCTTTTATTTCCAGACCATCATATTTTCTAAAAATATACGCAGGGCCCTGTGACAAATTGTAGTGGCTCCAGACTAGCTCTTGTAACGAAGCTGAGGCGGTCTGTTCAGCAGATCAACTATTTCATGAGCCTGTATGTATAAGAAACTAGACTGTAGTATGATAAATTCACCATCTGGTCACTTACTGCTCTACACATCTGTATTGTATTATTGGTTTAGACCGTGATGGTGGGATTCATCCTTTTTTTATTAAGTGGCTAGGTGTTTAGTCTAAGTCAGTTGTCTACGCTTCCTGGTAGACCATGGAGGCATCTTCAAATAGCAGTTTAACCTCTCCTCCCCCTGCTAACACCATTTATCTGGGGATGGGATGAATCGTGCGATGGAAATCCCTCTCTTTCTCCCTCCATTGACTTTAGAGAGTGCAAAGATGACTGTCATAGGATGACAATGTGTTAAAGGGGCTTGGGCTGTATCAACATCTCCTCTGGTTCTGCGTGCACTGAATAGGAATATGTGAATACAGAATATGGCTGTTAATACCTGCAGAGACGGGTGCTTTAAATGCACCCAACCAGGCTGAGACTGTCAAAACTGAAAGCCTACAGCTAGCAACCTAAACATTTTATTCAGATATTAAAATAAGAGCCTGGCTCTTGAACTCAGTGGAAAGGTTCTCACCAATTTCTGGCTGGGGTTGCCCCCATTTCCAGGGGTGCTGTGCACTCACAGTTCAGCTGCTAGTGGAAGGGGTTGCCTGAATAAGTATTATGGACCAAGGAGTCTGGATCTGGCCCCATTGTAGAGTAATTTCCTGGCAGTTTTCCTTTTGTTGTGTCTCACAACGCTGAGTATCTCCTCAATTTTCTATATTTACTTTCCTTCCCTCCTTTTGTGGAGTGCATTGTACAAGGCCCTGGCTATGACAATGTCCTTTTATTTCAGGAAATGCTCTGAACATCGTACTAGAGCAGTTGCTCTAGTTGGGTGGGGTGAGGTCATTTCAAGAGAAAGGTTTTGCAACACGTGCAAGGTTTGTTTTGCCTGGGGCCAGGCGGCCAGGTCTGGGAACTCCAGCCAGCCAGGGCACACGGAAAATGCTGGTGAAACCTGTGCAATACTGAAGTCTCCTCGGGAGGAGGAGTGAGCAGAGTCCCTCAAGAAGCAGGTGGAGTCCATGCATTCCCCAGGAGCACGTGGTAAGGAAAACCAGATTACCTGGAAAGCACGCAGCACAGAGCAGAGGCAGCTTGTGCTCAAAGGGCGATCACGGTCCTGTCCGCTATGAAACAACCGTCTCAGTAAAATGCATCAATCAAGATAAGTTTTCTTAAGATACATCTGAGTTTGATTCTTGCCTTCTGTCATCATCAGTGGCCATTTAAACAACAAAATGTCTTGGCGGTGTCCTTGTTCTTTAAAACCAGTAAAGGCAAGGGTGTGAACATTGAGTCCATGAGTATGGCTGCCAGGGATCTGGTCTTCTGCATTCAGAAGGGTTATCTTAAGCCAAAACTAATAGGGCAAATGTGTGGCATGCAAGCCTGGCCATAACACAGAGGTTACTGAGCGCATGTGGCCCGTTGTGAAAGGTTCCTGTCCTCCGTGGGGCATTTGTGGGAAAGCCCCAGCTGACTGTGACCTCCTCTTCCCTCGTGCATTCACTGCCCATGCTGGCCGCTCAGCTCCTAGCTCCATCAGTAGCAGGCAGGCTTTCAGAGCTGTTTAAACAAGCCATTAAGTTACACAGGCCATTCAAAATGCAGAATTTGCTGTGGCAGTGACTCTTACCCAGCCTGCAATTTCTATGAAAGGAAAGTTCTGGTTTTATCAGACTTTATCACTTTACGCAAAAGTGATCAGCCCCACAGGTTGAGTGGAGATGCTGAATAAAAATATGGTTTTCCCAACAATGAACAAGATGACAGACACATGGATAGATCAAACTAGAGGTATGTGAGCACATATTAAATTTTGACTAGATTGAATGGTGCATTTAACGAGACTTACTAGAGAGTAACACATTATCTTCTGCCACTGAGGCAGGCAGAAACTTTTCTCCCTTGTTTCAGCAGTCTAAAACATTGCATCTGCAGTTGTGCATACTTCTAAAAATGTGGCCCATAGGCTTTATCTGAGCCCATCTGCCCAAATTTGCAGTTCACACAGGCAGAACCTGGATTCTCACACAAGTCAGTGCATCCCGCGAGCCACCGTGGGGGCTGTGGCCACATAGGGTGCAACAGAGCTGCCAGCAATGCCTAATGCAGGGCTTTGACCAGCAGAACCCGTCACTTTCAAGTTAAAGCTAAAATATATGTATTGTGATGAAGCTAAACAACCACAAAGCCAGCTTCTGATACACCTAAACCCAAAACCAAGCCAACCCAATTTGGAGAAACCCAGAGGCTAAGGTACAGCCTTATTTGTCTCTGGGTTTTCCATCTGGATCAGAGAACTGAGATCAAATGTCACTTCTCTGTGAGAAACTGTGCCTTCCTCTGCACCCCCAACAACAGCAAAGCAAACAATGCTTCGCATTTGTTGCCAAATCCTATTGTAGCGTAGTTTATTCTTGTCTCTGTGAATGCACTGGCCTTCTCCGTACTTCCGCAGCGCAAAGTCCCTCTGCTAACAAAGGCACCGGCACCGCTGCGGGCTGCCCACCAGCAGCTAAGCACCCAACATCTCATTTCTTATGAGTAAGGCTCCATGTGATGATGCAATAAAACTGCAGCTGTCTGATGCAGGGAGCCCAGGGTCTCTTCACTGCAGCTTTTCGTGCACCAGTGCACAGTGTTCCAGAAAAGCCAAGTGCAGGCACTCTCTTGGTGCATTACCTTCAAGAACCCCTTGGTGTGGACGTGGGTGACTGGTCAATACCGCACACTGGAAAAGGACCAGCTCACATTTCCCGTATCTCACTTCTTAGCAAATCCAATTAAAACTTGAAACGTTTCCATCAACAGCCATCTCAAAAACTTTATGACTCTCCAGATAGGCCAAGGAAATTTATAACTTGCTCTGATAAAAAAGTTCATGAGCACAGACAAAAATCTGCATTTGTCGCAGACGGTTCACAAATAACAAAATTGATTTTTAAGCATCTGTGGGGTGAAGTGAGATTCCCGCACAGCCTGATCAGTACCTCGGCCAGCCCTTGGAGTGTTCCTTTAAACAGCTCTCTGAAATTCCCAGAGCCACTGTCTGAAACCAGCACTTTAGTGTGTGACCTTTGCAAGTTACGGTAGTATTAGGCACTGGGCCACTCTGATGCAAGTTCCACGAAACCTCAGACCATTTCTAAACTTCCATATTGATATATTTCCTGGTTCCAGTGGTGCATAAAAGAAACAAACCCGAGAAAGTCCCGCTCTGGATTTTCCCTTGCTCTCTTGTGAGTCTTAAATCCATCATGTTATTCATTAGTAGCGCCCGTGCTATCACGCAGGTTCTGTCGGGTGTCCAAGAAGAGCTGCCCACCTTTCACTTGCTGATGCGCTCGAAGCCCAGCAAGGAGTAGCTGAAGACAAACTTCACCAAACTTCCTTTGCAGGGGTTCCATCGCAGTGACACATTTCTTTATTTTTCTCATTGTCTGTATGTGGCAGGAGTTGATCATGTTACATTTTGTCCCAGTTCAATTTCCTGAGGTGCCTCTTCATCGTTTTTTTATTGAAGAAGGATAGCTCTTATCCTTCCCCCTACCCTGTGCCTTTGCAGGTATATTACAGATATATTCTTTCGGCCTGCACAAAACATCTCTGATACTGATGAGCTCACTCAGAGGAAGACTCCTCCTGGCAAGGGATCCTTTGGGGATGTAATCTCTATGTAGAGCTTCCTCTCCTTCGCTGGCACGCAGCTGATAGCCACATCTTTGTGTCCTGAAGACACCGAGTAGCCCGATTAGCCCTTGTGAGCATGAGCAGCCAGCACAAATAGTGCTGGTACCTAAACGGCCCAAAGTGAGAAAGAGCACAAATACTGCAGTTCTGCTGTGTGCCCACTCATATGTGGGCTCATATAATTCAACCACTGATGTCTTTCAGGCATTAGTGCCACATCTTTACCCGTAGCTCCTTCTTCCTTTGCGCCTCCGGGTCCTTCTCGACAACTTTAGACCTCAGGTCTCCTGTGGTGCATCTTCTTCTGTGGTGCCCCTAGTGGAAGGGGTCCATAGAAGCTTCTCCACGGCCTATGTGGAGTTAGGTGTGATGAATGAGGACCTTGCTTACTACGTCCTCACCTGCTTGGCACTAATGACTCCTGAGCTAACTAGGTGGATGAAGAACCTGGAACAGCCCAGCCTGAAGCTCAGGGAGGGTTAATGCAGCTGCACGTGTCTGGCAAAGGAATATGGTAGCAGGAAGAGCCACAACAGTGACACACTTGTAGATGGAGGACAGAGAGGGATGGAAGTGCTGGGAGAGGCCATGCCAGGCTTGAGGCCAATATGCTTTTGCTACCACCTCATCTTCCCTACGAGGTCAGACGTTGCCACAGCTTTCAACACCACCAGTGTTTAATGACTTGTGTCCTCTGCAAATGAGGAGGTGGGGAGAGGAAAAGCAAACAAGTCCTTTTTTCGCCCTTTGTACCTCTCTGACCTCTTTCCTCACCTTTCTCCTGAGCCTCACCTTCCTCTGCAGGAATATCTCACCGCAGGCAGTGACACTCCTTGCCCCACCTGGGCTACGCGTGGTGTGTGAGATGTGCCACAGCCACCACCCGTTTCCTCTGGGCACCAGCTCGTTGCAGCTCGGTGTCAGGTGGGAGCAAATACCCCCGGCAAGGCACACGGGGTGGGTGGGTGGCAGATGGAAATGCTCAAATAGTACAAAAGGCAGAGGTTGTCTGCACACGCTGGAGCCTTCGGAGGCCAAGCGTATGCTGAGCACCGAGGACGTCTTGTCCTCTCCTGTCTGCCAAGCTCCCCATGGGAAACGGCACCTCCTCCGCATTTCAGGGACTCTCTTAAACTTTCCCTACGTCATATCTGAGGCCAGCAGCTCTCTTGTTCCCTTCGTTCCTTCCCTGCTCTGCAGTGCAATGCCATCGCTGAAGACCTTTTCACTTTGGCTATTTTGGGAGTAAATAGCAAAGTATTGAAGGTTTGCAGAAGTTTCTATGTTTTCTAACTCCCTACTTCCAACAAAACCCCCTATGAAAACCTTCTCAGTGGATATGTTTTTATTAAAAAAATTGCCTTTGACCAGTGTCCAAAACAGCAACTCACAAAGAGAACAGTTCAGCCTTAGAAGAGAGTGAGTACAGAGGGCTCGGATTAGTGCTGAACGCATGATTTGTGATTATTAGCCAAGCACACTTATGTTGTCTTACAGTCTACCAGGCAACCCCAGATGTCTTTGCTTCTTAACTTTTCACAGACAAAACCAGACAAAAAAAAAGATTTAAACCCCTGGATCCCTCTTTTCAGCTGTGGAAAGCTTCCTTCTCAGGCTCGCATTCCACCGAGCGCTAGCGCTCCGATCCCTCCCTGCTGGAGGGAGCAGCGGAGCACCAGTTCACTGCTGGCCAGGAGGCATGTGGGTCCTCCTGCCTTGCTCTGCATGTATCTCACCGGGACTCTGCCATACACCAGGGCAGGCCTCTTCGGTGTATGGCTATTGCAACAGGACGGGCTCTCTCCGTATGAACCAACGCTGTGATAGGAACCGAGCTGGAATTTCTCCCGGAGTTTTCCCAGCCTGCTGCTGAGCCCTAATTGCTCCCAACAGACGTCGGTGCCTTGGAGATACAGTCGTGGGCCACTACTTGTGCATTTCTTTGTAAGTATTTTCTCTCAAAGTGTCTGATATTTACTGCTTAAGTTGTCTGTGGTGCTCGGTTGCTTTCATCACATGGCATTGTTTCTGTTCCGTAACCGGAGGAGCAAGCCAGCCTTTTGAGCAGGATTTCCCAGGTTTTCAAACTTAGAAACTGGTTTCCATGAAGGTTTACACCCACAGTTTCAGTGCCGGGAAGGGTCTCACTAGCAGGACTCAATCACAGGACTCTTTCCAAACTCCTCAGGGGCTCAGTGCCAAATGAAACAAACCAAAATCAAACCAAAATCCTTTTTTTTTTTTTTTCATCCCTTTCCAATTAGGAAAGGTGGGATTTGCTATGACCTATGGACTTTGCGGCCTGATTCCCCTAGAGCAGGGAGGGGGTCTCTCCCCACCCCAGCTTCCCTAACTGCCAGTTCTTCCCTCCTGGCTCTCCTGTTCCCTTCTCCTCCCCAAAATGCCCGTGAAATGAGGCTCCCCTTTTTCCTCTCACTCCACCACCCAGCTTTCCCTCCCTGAAAGGTCAGGCGCTCTGAAGGCAGGTGCCTTGTGTGCTTGGAGGGAGTGTGGCAGCGCGGGGCCATGACGGACAGGAAGCCTTTTACTCTAATTAGTCTTTGCAGAAGTTTGGCATTTGTCCTCGGAGCGGTTTCCCCACTGATGAGGAGCACGTATCCAGCTCTTCCTTCTCACCTCGCACGTCCGAGCCTCCCGCTGTCTCCCGCTGGGCTGCAGGGGTTCAGTCCTGGATCACGTTGCTTGGAGGAAGCAGGCAGGGGATATGTGAGGAGATAAACACTGTTTTCTGACACTGGGAGGGATTTCTTTCAACTCGGCCACGTTTGCGACCTGAACCTGGATCATTTTTGCTACCCGCTCCCCCTTGCCTCCTCCCGCCTGGCCCGGACTCGCCGGGCTTTTGTCTGGTTAATCAGTACAACTCCTTCCAGGGCTTCCTGGGGGCTCTATGGCCGCTGGGTTATGAAGACCCATGAGTTCATTGTTTAAATTAAGTTCTTCTATATGGAAACACCACTGGTTTCCCATATGGTCTTGGCAAAGCCACCATCCGCTCCCCACCTAAATTAAATTTCACTAATTGAATTAGTTACCATTTTATCAGCTGCCGCTTTGCAGTAGTTTGCGAACCCCCAGGGGCCCAGGCCACGCGCAGTCAAGAGCTTCCCCACCTCACTCCCTCATTTATCATCGTGACAATGCACAGCGCTGGGAGAAGCAGGGGGGTGGAGAGTACCCTGCCCTTCCCAAGCATCCCAGCCATCTCCGAGCATCCTAATGATTGACCTCTGTGAGCGAAGCAGCCCTGCGCTGACCCCGGGCTGCTGAAAGGAAGCATTCTCCCCTTTGTAAAAATCCCCCTGCGACGGCGGCGTGGGTCGGGCTGAATGCAGGAGTGTCAGAAGGGAAGCCCCGCATGCGGGCAGCGGAGCCCTGGGACGTCGCAGCTTCCATATGCCAGGGGACTAATAGAGACAGGCCTGGGCTCAGGGGACAACGCTGGCCCGCTGGCCCGCGGGCGAGAAAGGGAGAGGGGGGACACGTGGAAAGGGACGGCCCGAAATGGGTCTGCCAGCGTCTGGCAGCAGAGCGTGAAGCATATCACCTGCTCCAGCCCCCCCCCTCCGCTTCCCTCGGCAGGCACCGGGGGCTCGGCTATTGTTGTATCCCAGTGGGATGCTAGGGATGCGGAGCGGGTGACGGGCACCCAGCACTGCCACAGGTGCTTCTGGCTGCTGGACTGCAACCTGGCTGCTCAGGGCTGTGGCCATCCGCAGGTGCTGGTGAGTGCTTGGACATTGTTGGCTCTCATGTTACAGCTTTTGGGGGGGCTGGGGAAGGGAGAGAGGGGTGTAGAAGCATCGTCACCCCGTGTTTCCTGACCCACTGTCACCGCATCATCGTCTTCTCTCCGCGAGGGAGGAGAGGGATGCGTGGAAGCAGCAGGCAGGCTGGGGATGTAACCCTCTGGACTCAAACCACGAGGAAATGCTTTCTAGGGACACATCAGCACTGCGTAACGCTTAGTGGTGTGGGAATCCCTCTCTGATGGAAACCAGGGATGGTAAGGCCAGCAGGGCTGTGAGGACTTAGAAGGCTGAGCTTATCAACCACACCAGTTTGTATTTAGACCCCTTGCTGAATGTAGATGCCTTCACCTAATTTAGATGCTGCCAGACCTGAGTTTGCTTTGCAGATGAGGCAGAGACCTGCTGGCAGTGCTAATCAAGTTAGGTACCTGCAGGATGCACCTGAATAAGAGCCACTGGCTCCTATAGCCAAACTCTATTGCTTCCAAGATAACCTGTCAAAGGGTGACCTGGTTTTCCTCTGTGGACCTGTAATGCGTAGATGCCCATGAAGGGAGGGAAGCCAAACTTGAGAATGAAGCTGCTACTCCAGTGTTGAGCAGGGTCAGCACCCTTCTGCCCACAGCCACCCGCCCACTTGCCTTTCTAGGACATATACTTGCAAATCAAACAAACAAACAACCAAATCTGTTAAAAATGATCAAAGCTGAATGTGCATTTCACTAAAGTCTGGCTAACACCCAATGTATCATATGTCTTTGATCAAATGCCGACTCCCTTCAGAAACCCTGCAAGAGTGTTTGAATATCTGAGAAAGAACAGTCCCAGGAGTACTCACCAGTCTTTCATGCTCAGCAAGGGGTTGGTGCTTCATTTTTAGTACTAGTCACCAATTTATGCCCCCTGACCAATTTTAACTTTTCCTCATAAATCATCCAAAAAAATACATACAGAGGTCACAGTAACAAATGAGTCAGAAAGTGTTCAAAACAGATTTCTTGGATAGAAAGTGGGATTTCTCTGAGCTGATTACTGGTTTCACCTTTCTGAATCACGCTGTAGGCTTCCACCTGGCTTTCTGCTAAGACATATCTATTGAATCCCATTTTTTCCTCTGCAAACAGACTTTAACAAAGATCAGGTATTGATTTTCAAAGCAGACCACGACTGCATCAGTGAGGTTATGAGATGATGAACAGAAGCTGTGAAAATGTGTGAGAAGTCCAGCACTCATCAAAGGCACCACAAAAGCAGAAGGGCTGAAACCTCAGCGTGGCCCAGAGGTTTGAATCTACCGAAGTGGTGGGGATGGCAATATGGAAGCGACTCAGCTGGTGAGGGATTTGGAGCAGCAACTGCAGCACCAGCATGGAGAGGAGGGTGTTGGGCCAGTGGTGGGAGCAGGGAGCTGGGCTGGAGGGAACGGGCACCTGGGGAGGGACATCTGGCTGTGGGGTGCTGAGCAGGGGTGGTCGGGACATGAGGCACTAAGGGGAGAAGGTGCAGGATGTGTACTCCGGGTGGTACTGGGGAGTTTAACCAGGCTGCCTAACAAGACACCGTTGTGAAGCAGGGATGGACGTGGCCTCCGTGTTCCTCACCTCCACCACCTTCTAGTGCATAATATGCAGCAGGTTTAAATGTGACTGAATTTATGCGCAATCTCTGGACACCCCAGATGTGTTGTTTTAGGCCTGTACTGCACCTCTGCTCTCTCACTGTCCATGCAGAGCTGGTGTTGAGCAATCCTCCAAATGTTTACTTTGCTTTTGGAAGACAATGGAAATTTACTCCAGAGCTTTACCTCATCGCTGCTGGGACATTTGTGGGCAGCAGCGTTTCCAGCACCGTTCTGGTTCTTTCTCTGTCTGGCTCCTCCTGTACCAGAGGCAGCTGGCTTTGCAACAGTATGTTTTTTTTTTTCCCCCCTCAATTTCATTTTACGCCATTGCCTCCAGAACTTCTGTGAAATCTTCATTCACATCTTCTTCTGAATTTGCATGAGCCAAAACGTTAGTCATCGAAACCTCCTCTTCTGCACACTTAACAAAAGCTCTCCTTTTCCATGGAGGAGCCCTGAGGAGCCAGGGGCTCTGCATGGGATCACATCCCCTCTCCATGTGGTGCTGGCTGCTGGGCACCTCCAAGAGGGAGGACAGACTTGCCAGCATCCATCCACTAGCTCCATCTAGTGAGAAGACTACCATGGCATCCATCCTCATGGGGAAGTGGGGCCAGGCTCCCTGGTCTTCCCATGGCCCCTGGCAGGATCACCCTGGCTTCTCCAGGTCCTCAGGCGTGTTGCACTGGAGGATGCCGAGGCTGGCTGGGAAACCTGTGGGCAGAGAGTCAGTGGGGCTGGGGCCACAGCAGGAGGTGGAGAGGAGGTGCAGCAGCAGGACAAGGCATGGTGCGCTGGTCTCATGGGGTCCATGATTTCCCCCGAGTGAGGCGTGAGCTGGATTATCTCCTGGTGGGCTGGAGGCCAGAGTGGTCCTTCCAGACCTCTTCTCCCAGGATGGTGCATTTACAGCATGGATGCAGAGTGAATGTGGTTTTTACACTGGGCTTGAACCTGCTTTAAATTGGCAATGTCTTCCTGCTTCTTGGCACCATGATTTTATGGCCATCAACATCAACCATGACAGAGATGCCAGCACTAGGAAGTTCATCCTTTCCCTGGATTGGCATTTGAGGACAGAGATGAGTGTGGGGAATCCGAGTCCACATCATCTGCAAGAGAAAGAGTGTGCTTTAGTGTGAATCTCTAGGTCTACATGGGTTGAACAGTGTCCTGGTCCTTTTTATAGCAGACCCAACAGGTCACCAGACACCACCACTGTACAGAGTTGCCTTTGTGCTATCCAGAGAAGACACAGTCTTTCCTTTTCCACTACTGGCACTCGTGGTTCACCTTCTGGCAAAGCCATGTCGACACTACGCAACTCCCCCTCTTTCTCTAAGCCTATTAAGAGGAAGGCTCTGAAACTTATTTGTCTTCTCCCTTGGCTGCTGAACTCTTTGGGTTCAACCACGTTGTTTTTCCAATCTCTAGCTGAAGTGCATGAGTTTTAAGGTGATCTAATAGATCATAGTAATTTTAAATTCTGTAACAGCATGACAAATCAGAGGTTAAGATTTGACACTGGAACTCCTAGCATATTCTTGATTGCTGCTGTTGGACAAGATTGGCAGAAGCAGGGATTTACCTGGGATTTCCTTTGTTCATTCTGTAACTCTTTGCTTTAGCCAAGGGATTTTTTTCAGTGACCAAGATAAAACTTATCTGTATGGTATTTATTTCTGCCACCTCACTGCCTATTGAACTCATCACTTTCATGGGAATAGCATCTTGAAAGATGGTGGTAATCTGGGAAAGACATGGGAATAATTACAGATTAATTTCTGGGTATGATGACCTAATGTGACTATTTGGCAATAAAAGGCCTGTATTGTCCTTGTGGTGTGCAAAAGGGGAAACCAGGGTGCATCAGGAGGGCACAGAGAGGATGCACTTCTCTGAACTTCAGTGGTTGGAACCACAACAGCGTATTGGGTCTGGCTCTGCTAGCCATGCTTAGAGAGACTGAGGGAAGCTGAAAAATTACAGATGGGTCAGATAAGAGCTAGAAGAAGAAAAGATCTGCAATATGAAAACCCCACTTCTCAGTTTAGCCAATATTATACTCCTTGAAGAAGGTTAAAAGGTGATTTTGTCTTTGCCTATAAAAATCTAGATCAAAAGGAAGTATCTGATATAATTGATTTTTTTTTTTCCATGTAGTCAACAAGACTAATACACTCTGCTGGCTGGAGGTTTAAGAATTAAAGCTGGAATAAAGGTTACGTTTTTAAGAATAAGCATAACAATCCACTTCATTTGAGCAATCTGGGGAACTGCAGTGTTATTCATAGATTACATTCCTCTTTGCAACAGAAAAAGAATCATTAATCTTTCTTTTTTTTCGAAGACCAACATTGTAGTAATTCCTATCTTCCTTCCAAGCAAAAGCAGATGATTTATGTGTGTTTTGAATATCATTCTGTGCTTGGTGCCTGCAACTACAGAGGATGAGGCTGTGTGACTAAAGAAGTCTCGTGTTTCTCTAGATTTGTTTCATTCCCTCTCAAACAGAGGTATTGGGTTGAACCCTTCAGCAGTTTGCCCATTAAATGGTAAAGGATTTTTTTCCCCCCTCAGGCTGTTTCATGGTTTGGCAAAGAGGAAGCCTTCTGCAAAGCCGACCTGCGGCAGCTCCTCTCCCATTCTCGCTGCTTGGAGAACATACTCAGCACCATATCATGAGGCAGTGGAAAAGAATGGCAAAAAGGCAGTTTTGTCTAACCCAATAAGGTCTTCCGCCAGAAGGAGGAAAACTGTGGTCTTATGTCCTGGCTCTGTGTAACTCAGGTGCTTCAACCTTGAAATTTCATTTTTTTGCTATCACCCACTGTTTTTTACCCTGCAGTGTCTCTCCTGCCTGGCTGCCTGATACACATTTGAGGAAACGTGGCACATACCCTGACACTAAGAGAAGCATTGCAAGAATGGGAAGATTCCAGGAATAGGAAATGTGCTATTACTCAATAAACATTAAATAACAACACCCCCTCAAGCCATAGAAGAAAAAAAAAATGTTCATTGACCTTTTTTGTACAAAATAATTTAAAAAAGGGTGGATGATTTGAAGACGATTGATATCCCTCTCCAATGTGAATACTGGATTTATTTACTGGAATGTCTAAGGCTCAAGCTGGAATGAGGGAAATCAAGAGAGGGGCTTTCCTCCACGCATACTATAAAGGAGGGAAGTCAAGTGTCTTTGCATTGTGCAACACATGATTTCTGTAACTTTAATTGAAATGTGTGTGCGGGGCAGGAGGTTGGGGGGGTGAGCTAGATTGTGTTGATAGGATACTGCTTAGAGAAATTCCAGTTCCTGAAGCTCTTAACAAAAGTATTCACCATGAGGAGGGGGAAGGGTTGGCAATGAAGTCCCTTTTTTTCTCAAGAACTCCCATTTGGAACACATTATGCTCTTGCAACATGGGATGGATAAACATTGTATTAATGATTAGATGGAGACCAAGAGATGAATTTGTTTGCATTTGATAAAGCAGTTGTTCTATTGACCATATGTCTTTACTCTTGGGAAGAAGTAGCTGTTAAGAGAAAGCCCGTCTCTTTTTGTGAAAATGAACTGGACTGCATGTGGAAAGGAGGAATAGTCATTTGAACTGTGCCTAAAACCACTGACATTTTACCTCTGTGCCAGTTTCACTTTCAGAAACCAGCCATCAAGTTATCAGGCTGAGAGATGATCATTTCAATCTGCTAGGTTTCTGGTGATACACATGCCAAACATCACTGGATCATCATGAACAAGGATCCAATGTTTTGGAAGCAAAAGGAAAAAAACCCATATATGTATATAAGTAGGTAAATATAGAAGTGAAGTATTGCACCTGGGCTGATGCAGAAGTGCAGAAAAGCATCCAGATTTTTCCTACATAGGGATTCCAGCATGATCTGCTGGGTCTTTTTCCTTAATCTACCTTCTAATTTTTAAGCCACAGTCCCCAAGTTTTCAGGTGTTCTTTCCAGGGGCAAAATGTTGCTTGGAAGAACCACATCAAAACGGGATCTTCCAGCTGGCTGCCTGGACAGACAGCCCTGCTCCCATTTGTCCTGGCTGCCTGGGATGGGGAAAGGATCCTCCCAGAGAAACCGCTTCCCATGTAACCCAGCTGGCCTCTGGAAAGGGCACAAACAAATGTGTTTCTCAAGATTTTGTGCCTGGGGCTCTCCTACCAAAATTTTTAGGAATTTTTCATTTACAACTGAAGGCAATGATTCACCTTTTAGATAGGAAATAATGAATTGGCAGTTTTTGAGCTGGAATATCTCGCAGACTAGTCTGTCATCAAGAAAATGTCCAGCACTGGGATGATAGCATTAGCAATTTTTAAATTCAACCCTCTGTTAATCTTGTAATTTATTTTCTTTTCCAAAATGAACCATATGTTCTTTGCTGGTTTTCCTGTTGTACTGAAGATGTGTGGCTTCTATGGAGAATTTGCATTTTGTCTGGGTGCTAGAGTTTACCCCAGGTATCATAAATAATCACAAACTCAATTCTGAGCCCAGTAAATAATCTAAAGCTCCCAAGGATGAAAAATGCTGCTTTTTGATAAAATTAAATTCTTTATGAGTAGTGGTAACTTTCCTAGATAATGCTCTGCCAGTGCAGAGAAAGGTTTCATCTGCTGTCTCTTGGAGGGATTTCTTCCTTCCCTGAATCAAAAGGGGAGAGCATTTTGGGCAGCCTAAAGGGCTGAAGAGGGTTGCTTTTGAGTGAGACTGACTTTCCGTCCTTCAGTGTGAGGGCAAGTCTTTTTCCTCCCTTATCCAGGAACGGGAATGACTCAATGTCAAGGAACGACAAGAGATGAAATTTGGGAGTGACAGACCACAGGATAAAACCCAAACATGTGGGAGAGACTGTTGGATTCAGAACAAAACTTGACAGGGCAGAGAGAAATGGGGAGGAACATCTACAGATGCTCATCATTGCGCAGGAATCTCAGATGTGAGGCTGGAAGAGGCTGTTATACATATGGTGTGGTTGGGAAGGATGCAAAGTGGAGAACAGAGAAGGTCTTCAAACTGGAAAGAGAAGGGGAGTAGCTGAGGGAGCTGCCAGGGTTACAGAGAGAGAGAAGCTGCCTTTGAGCTGCCTGAGTGACAGGGCATTCCCAAGACATACTGCTTCCTAAAGGAGGCATTGCCTCGAGTGAGAGGAGAAGAAATCGGGCATATCCCAAAACAGGCACAGGGGAAGGACAATGGCCAGTAATTCATCCAGACCAGACCTATTTCCAGGGAAAACACAGGAGATGGAGGCAGATCACAGGCGCCCCAGTCGATGCGTGAAAAGAGTGGAAAACAGGAGAATGGGAGAAATTTGGGTAACTCATGGGGACAGACCAGATGACAACGTGTACGATGCAGATTTGCTGGGGCACCGAAACAGAATCTAGGTAGGAGCAGTTCACAGAAGACGGGATTCAGACCTGAGAAGGGTGCAGTGATGAAGACTGGTATGATGTCTGAGCATCCTCAGAGGACCTGGAGGTCCACACTTTGAGACCACTGGGCCTGGCAGTGCCCGCAGAGTACGGGGGCTGCTCTTCTCTGCTGCAGCTGGGAAGGGGATTATCACTTGATTTCTCTTAGCTGGATGCAAGTTACTGTTTTGCCACCATCTATGGTCCATAGTTTCAAAAGCAAAAGGAAGAACTTTCTATAGAAAGTTGTTCCTCTCTTACTGACAGCTTGCCAACTGCTTTCTACAGGACATTGCAATTGTTTAGTGCAGTGACTGCTAAAAAAAGAAATAACCCCAAAGGTTAGGAGATGCTGCAAGATATTTGCAAGCTGTATGAGATGACAAGGGCTAAGTGGTGTCTTCTGGTGTCCTTACTAAAGAAGTAGGGTGGTTTTACACCTTGCTTTGAAAGGGAGCTGGTAGTCAGGTCAGTGTGCCATACAGAAAAGCTAATGCAAAGGTTGGATGCCAGGTAGCGCAGATTGTTGGAAAAGTTTTCTATGGCTTGATTCCAGCTGAAGTTTGCAAGTGCAGGAGAGTAATGTTATGTGGAGGTTTGTGAACAGTCACCAGTTAGCTCTTTACCTAATACTGTGCTGCTAAATTAAGCTTGGAATAACAGTTGGGGCATTTTAAGCAACCCAGAGGCACGCAAGGAAATGTAATCAGAACCCAGCAGCCTTTCTGTTTCCCTTCTCTGGACATTTGTTTATAGTTCATTAGATGTATTATAAGAGAGCAGTATTTTATATGTCTGTAGATCAACTCATTGTAGAGGCATCTCAGAAATCCTCATTGCTGACCGCTGGCTGGAGATCACATGGATGTGAGAGATGGAGGGGAAGTGCAGTATGGAAGAAGAAAGCTGGAATCAGCTGATTTTGAAAGGCCTCTGTGGCAGCAGGAGGGAAAACCTCTTCCAGCATGTATCTGAGATGCAATGAACGGTGAATGCGGAGTTACGTGATCCCAGCTAAAAGATCCCCACAGCCTGCTGCCAGGGCATCTCCTACATCCAAAGCAAGTTCCTCTTGATACTTCTCTAGGTTTTAGGCAAGTGCCAACCTTCTCCTTAGGTAAGGGTGACCTGCTCATACCCTAACCCCTGCCTGTGCTGCTGCTCTCTGGACCTGCTTATGGGAGATAGGAAGCCAGTGCAGCTGCTGTGTTAGCAAAGAAGGGAACTTCCCTGGGGTTCCCCACAGCATCTTATCGGAAAGTCATCAATCCCCTTTCCACGGTGCTTTCAGTGATGCTCTTCAGGATCCTCTTTATACAAAACTTAGGGTTTCTTTTTGGGGGGGGGGATAAGGAGGGGTTTGGAGAATGCAGGCACTGATGCTCCATTACCCTTTTGAACTTGGCTTACAACATTTCAGCTTTCTGGCTTTGGCCGAGAGTCTGGAGAAAGTTGCAGAGGAATCATTGAGTCCCTTTAGTGCAGCTGAAGTTGACACAGGCAACACTCGCTATTGTTTGTGGGAAGTATTTTCAATTAGGTGACAGGGCAAAGGAGAGATTCTTCTCTGACCTGGAATCCAGTGTTTGTTGCTCATTTCAATATTGCATTCCCGTGCAGTTAACTGGCTCCACATCTTGTATGTTCTTGCTTGTGATCTTTGCAATAAATGAGTGGGACAGACAGGCCAAGTCAGGACATTCGGGGATAAAGCAACGTTATCTACTGGTTATTGTGCTGGCTTAGGGGAACAATTCTTTTTATCCTGTATCCTGGGCATTGCATTGCAGAGAAGACTGATGGGTTTAAATGGGCAGACCAAGAAACACAGGAATTTTACTTGGGCAGTGAAAATGGTTGCACGTGTGGCAGATATTACAGAGCTAATGGGCTAGCCAGATCCAAAACAGAGGAACATCTTTCTGACACTGTGTGGAATTATCTATTTGCAGTCTGACTCACAATCACGTAAAATCGATTTGGAACTTTCTGGTGTCCTCCACTCTGCAAAAAAGTTTACATGTAGGGCTGACATCTTTTGGGATTATATCACTGGTCTTCAGTGATTCAGACACTGAGCTGGGAAAGTAAGGTTTCCCCTTGTCAGGATGAAGTAATGTAGCTGAATAGATGGAGGCATGCATTTACTGGAGAGTTAAGGGAGTTGTGCTGCGATTTACTATTAGCACAACCTCTGTTGTGCTAATTAACTACTACTATTACCCTTGGATGCTAATAGAGGTTCCTGTCCACATAATCTAGAAGCGTCCAACGAGCTGCTGAGCCTGCTTTCCAGTCTTGCCTGGAGTTGCATCCATCGTGACTTTGGCAGATAGGGCAACCTCAATTAAAACAACTTTGTCACCTTCTTGCTGTTATATTACAAACATGGTCATTATGAGACACATTGTCAGGACTGTGGTTTTTAAGAGTTTTACCTTCTCTGAGAGGAAGCACATGCAATTTATTAAGGAAGAATAGAGCTCCATATAGAAAGGAGTTTGGAGAAGATATGCCCCAAAGCTTCCCTGGTACAATTCTCTCTTCACGTCCTCAGAGTTCTCCAAGCAGCGGATAGAGAACACGCACTTTTTCCCTAGAAATACTGGTGAAGATCACAAGGAAAGGAACTAAGCACCTGGTGAGAAAATGACGATTCAAGCCCCCAAAGGCTGCTCCCTCCCTCCACAATTCCCCAGGTTGTTTTCTGCATGTAATTTGCTTTTTGGAGACATTTAAAGACTACCAGATACAGACGACTGCTGCTGAGCGCGCTGGTTCGCAGCCTGGGAAAGCACTCTCCTAAGAGCCCCTGGAGGGAGACTTCCCAGCAGAGAGCTGCCAGCTCTGCGCCCGCCGGAGGAGGGTCTCGGTGGGGTACCAGGCTTTCAAACGCAGCCCTCCACTGCAGGCTTGAGGACAGGCAGCAGGCGCCTGGCAGAGGAAATCGTCTTTCAGAGGCAGCCCGTGAGGAAAGCACACAGTAGATAAAGGCTGTCCCTGGGAAGGCTGGTGTATATCAGAGGAGTCTGTGAAATGCTTTTCCCTACTGCTTCTTTAATGTGGAGCTTGGCAGCCTCAGGATCCAGCGAAGCATGGCCACACTGTATAGACTGTAGACTTTCAAACTTTATTGGACAACAGTAGATGATCCATCTACCCTTCATATTTTCCTTCAGAGCCTCATGGGTTTTGATGCAGTTGTTTGATGTTACTAGCAACAGAGCTGCTGTTTTCAGGGCTGGAGTGAAATTTTAGCTGGCCTGATACTGGTTTTCCCCTGCCAAGCAAGTGGACAAGCTGATGGTTGCAACAGACCGGGAGATGGGCTCTAATGTGGGAGCAGGACAAGCAGTGCCAGAATTAGGATGGGGAATGGCTGGTGTCCCTCACAGCAGCTTCTCCACACAACCCTCTGCACCAGGGAAGCTGCTCCACCGCAGCGTTTTCAGCCTCCTTAGCACTGATCTTAAAGCCAAGGGGTATTTACAGTGGGCACTACACATCCACTTTACATTTGGTCTACATGGATCTAAGAAGTTCAGTAAAATAGACTGGTACTCTTTACCTCTGGGTAAAATAGTTCAGTGTTAAACTCACGTGCATCACAGAAATACTGTTACAAGGTTAGGGTAATATTGTCTTCTCTTGTTGTGTGTGAAGGGATTACTTTGGCTGCAGATAAGAGTGCTACTATGCAATAACTTCAACTGTGTTTACTTCTGGCTGACAAAAGGATCCCTTTTCTCTCCTCGGGTGCTCTGATCAAATCAGTGTCTGAACCAGATTTTCTTCACTTAATGCTGTTGCAAGCCACCTACAAGCTCCAAACCCCCAAAGTTTAAATCCGGGGCAGGGGGCTAAGGGGGAGCACCTCTTGCAGCTCCAGCATGGTAGAGGGAAGCTGGCAGCTCTGCTGAGAAGCTTGTCCATGAGTATCACAGTTGTGGCAACTTGCATAACTGCATTCATGACCACAGATCAAGATCCAGGAAAGGAGTGGTATATGAGTGTTAAAAGCTCCGGTGCACTGGCTTCCTAAGGTTAGCACTTTAGGGAATATTGTGTAAGAGTGCGGTTAGTGAGACATTTCTAGTTAACTTCAGTCTCAGTCTAACTGCCCGGGAGGCCATGAATGTCCTCAGCACAGATGGATGCATATCAGGTTCCCAGGACAGCAGTGACATCTTCATCACGGAGCACTGGGGACAGAGGTGTGTGAAGCATTAGTAGCAGGTGACAACCCCAGTCCTAATCTCTGTTGGGGACCTCAGAAACCTCTGAAACATGGGAGTTTACATGCGAGTTTACATGGGGTGAAAAGCAGTATTCCTTATTCCTTCCTATTTCACTATTTTCCCCAGTGAAAACCACAGCAAAGTGTAATATATGTGGATGCGTGAAAGGCTAGCGAGAGCGCTTATCTCTGGAGTGGCACAGAGCAATTCTGCTGAGGTGGATATATTGTTGTCATTTCTTGTCGGCTGATAGCGGCACCCCGGCCATGGGAACACTTCTTTGTGGTGCCATTATCTTTGAGTCCCTGAAATCATTTGTGTGACTGAGTTGCTGCAGAGACCTTTTGTCATCCCGGCCAATCACTAACAACAATAGCGTTTAAACAAATACCATTCCTGTAAATCAGCATTTAATTAGTTCAGTGGAAGGAGTTTGGGGAGATGTAGCCTAGCAACAAGATTTTATAGGAAGGCTTCCGCGGCTTCATGGCCTGACCACCCCTGGCTATGCAAGCGGCATGCCGAGAGTGTGCCGGTCATTCACCGAGCGTCAGCGTGGCCCAGGGGGTCCCGGCAGAGGGGTCCAGTCCCTGCCCATGCAGTATGCGAACTGCTCAACCACAGGCTGCTCGGTGGGAAGCTTCCCAGAAATGTGCAGGTTTTTTCAAGCATGCTTGAGGACCACACCATGGGGTGCCAGAAGTCTCCTCGCCTTGTAGCTACACAGCTCACGGTGGCTGATACAACTACACTGAATCCATGCAGCGATGACCGTCTTTGGCACCTTGGAGTTCAGGGTATGTAGATACAGAAAGAGGTGTTTTATTGCAGATGTTAGTACCAGCATCCCATAAAGCTCTGGCTGAGTCCGGCACTCACTCCACTCTTGTTTCCTCTTCTGCTCTGCTCTGGTTTTGCATTTGCATTGTCTCCGTCCCGGGGCTGTGCAGGATGATGCCATCGCACTACCTGTCTCTTTGTCACTTGTGATGGAGGTGGAGGGGAACTGCCTCCCACACAGGAGGTGATTTTTAAATTCGGCGTGTTTCCACCCTGTGATGGATGCGGACATGGATACACCGAGGTTCACTGAAGACAATTCTCTCTCCATCACACTGCTGCTGACCTCAAGAACAAGGGCGAGACAGAAGTTGCCTGAACATGCAAAAGGCTCTAATACTTCTGTGGAGGACACGTTGCAGTTCCTTTATGCGGTGCCTCCATTTATCACCGCTTATTTCCAGACAGTCCAAATTCTTTGTGCCGATATGATTCACCTTTCCCTGTGCTCCTCATGTGCTCTAACACAAAGAAACAAAACAGAGTTCTCACTTCAGGAGTTATTACCGAACTGCTGTATTTTCTTTTCAGAGGCTCTCAGCAGAAGCAGGGAACAGCTTTCTGTACATGTCAGCATGAACTAGAACACTTCCTAGCTTGACCTGCTTCCAGCAGAGTAAACACAGATGCCTGAAATGTGAGTTAAAAACTGTATTCTGCACATATAAATAATCTCCTAGCTATGGTAGTAAAATAACACAGCTGTGTCTTCTCTAGAACTAAAGGAGTCAAACTCTCCTGAGTATATATACTGATTTAAGTGGCTGCTTCTCTGGTCTTCTGATCTTCTGAAAGCTGTTTTATTACTATGGAAGATCAACGTAGTCATCACTTCTTGGGTTTTGGGGGTTACGGTGTGCTGCTCTGTCGTGTTCTCCCTGGGAGTCGTTGGCTGCTGCCCTGTGCAGGTGTTGCCTCCCGGGCTGCGAGTACATCCACGTGGCCCTATACCAGCAGATGTGGTGGACTCTCTCGGACTTGTTTTTTGCCCATGCTCTGACTGGTCCTGAGTGGGATGCAGCCATGTACACAGCGTCCAGTGCCCAACCTCCTGCCGGTTCAGAGCAGGGTTGCCGCACCTCAGATCCCTCTTGCTTCAGTCAGCCAGAGCTGCGATGGAGGCCCCGTACCCACAGAATTGTTGAAATGCTGCCTGCCCTGGGATGGCAAAGGGTGGACTTCAGCCCTTGCTGTCAGGGATCCGGCGCGGGTTTAGCTCAGCTGCCTTCAGCGGGGTTGCTTCAGATATTCACAGTGGTGTTCAAGAGGAAAACAAGGTTCATAAAGCAGCTGGTGCTTAGGGAAAGGGCTTTTTTTTTGGTAGTGTCTCAGGGGCAGGTGTACTACAGGACCCGGGGGCAACGCTCACAGCATTGCCTTGCATTGCTGCCCTAAAGATCCTCCTCCGTGGAGGAGGAAGGGGAAGGAGTTTCAGAGCTGGCAGGTATTCAGTGCCAACCCCCTCAGCTCAGCCAGGGCCCTACTTTACTCGCCTCTTATCTTTATGTTAATCTCATTTTATAATTTTTATGGTTAGGAAAAGGAAAATAAAACCTCAGAGATATAGAACGCTCTGAACACAATATCCAAGGAAAGACACCCCTTTCTGGCTGACGTAAATGCAGCTTCTGGTATTAGTTATATCCAGGCTCTGATCTTCCGCCATGTTAGCTCCTCACGCTATCTGTAATAAATATACATCTTGATTTACACCAGTGAAAATAAGAGATATGGTCCAATGATCCTGGAATTCCATTTGTAGGAAAATTTTGGCCTGAATCCCATTTCATTTTTTTCCAGAGACTCTTGGCTGTGGTGGAATTGCACTGAGTTGATGTTCAACGGTGAAGAGAAGGAGCTCTTTTCTAGCAGGCACATCTGCCAAATTGTAAGGCACTAAATGGTCCCTGAGTTTCAGCATGACAGGGGAAATTCCCCCAGGTTTCCTTTACTACACTAGCAGAAGGCAGTCTCACAGATTTTTACAGTTTTGGAGAAGCCTACGAGCAAAGAATTTACGAGGGAGGAGAGCACTCACGAGATTTCGGATGATTTTTTTCTTGCTCGCTCTTTTCAAAACTCCTGGGGTTTCCCTCGCAGTGCTGCGACGTCAGGCCACGACGCTTTCCCAGCTTCTCATTTCTGTGACTCCCTTAGGGCTGGGTATGTTGAATCTGCAAGCTGCAGGTAATGCAGACCCTGTGGATCCAGGAGGGATGAGCTCTGGGGAGCATGACCCAGCCTGGATGGGGTGGGGGGCAGGTGGAAATGTCCCACCACAGCGGCTTATGGGCTTCTCCTACCAAACTGCTGTGGCCAGCATAACACCTCCCATGTCTACCTGTAGCTACCGCAGTCCTATATCTGCCATTACGGTCTAAACTGGGCTCTGCAGCAGCACTGGTTAAGCTCCTGCTACTGATGCCTTCCTGCTCCTCGTTTATGAGTCTGGGCTGCTTCCCCTTCCTCCAGCTGCCTCCCCAGTCCCTTGGCAATCTCATCAAGTAGCTGAAAGACAGCGGAGGAGCCAGCATTTTGGGCTTCTGGATGAACCACGCATCCTGTGGGCACTGCACAGGCTGTGCAGAGGTGACACGGTCGCAGGTCCTCTTCACCATGGAGCTGGCAGCCAGAGCCCACTGGCAGCACATGCGTGGAAATTGTACGCAGGTATTTCAAGTCTGAGCGTAGTGAAACACTCGGTGTGACAGAAGCCATTTTCTGTTCTCTTGGATTTGGCTCCCTAGCTTTAGGCAAGAAGACTTCAATAACAGAGCACCTGGCAGTGCTTTGCCACAGGTAACGACCTATTTACAGGAGAAAGGAATGGTGCTCCTATTGTGTGCGCTTTCAAACAGGAGAAAATACTTTCTGCAGCATCATAGCAATCTTGCCAAGCTGGGATAATTCTTTTTATAGTCAAAATTAGTTGACAGTGACTCTCCAACTATTGCAGTTGCCTTTCCTGTGCTCCCCACCTGTGTAGCTGACTGCTGTGCTGCAGGCAGTCTCTCTTCACCTCCGTTGGCATCAAGAGCAGTTGTCTCTACTGACATTTTTTTCAGAGTCCTATCTCAGAAATGAATGTCTTCATTTTAGCTCAGCCATGAGCCTTTCATTTTGCTTTGATGAGAAGTTATGCTTTTCAGCGAGTGGGGGGTTGGTGTGTGCACTTGGCAGCAGGGAAGTTCCTTTCCTTCCCTTTTCCCCCTTTCTTCCTTGAGATGAATTTTTTTTAGTCTCTCTCTTAAAAATGGCTTTTTGTTTACTCACAGCCTTTACTCACATCCTTTCTTCTTTCAGTGGCAACTCAGCTTTCTGCTTCATGAGTCTTCAGTGCCAGGTTTTCCTAAAATATCTGGGCAGAATCTCTGCGTAACACAGGAAGGGGAGATCTGGTCCCCTTAATATACCACAAAAAACCCACAGAGAAATTCTTTTACCATCATGAGTGAACAGCAACAGCTGCTTCAAAATGAAAACCCTAGAGGATGTTTTCCCTTAATGGTAGATCTTTAAGGCCAAGATGATGCTTTTCTGCCCGGACTCCTCCAGCGGTTGCTCCCTGAAGCCAGCCGAGGTGCCGTGCGTTTCGCAGCCCCCCTCGGCTGGGAACGGAGACCGTGGTGAGAGCAGCAGGCAAAAACCTAAATGAGCTCGGCCCTTTCCCTGTCTGACCCAAGGGGAGAGACAGGCTCCCATCACTAGGGCTTCAGGTCACAGCCTCTCACCAGCAGTTCATCACTGCAGAAAAACCAAAAGGCGAAAAAAGGGATTTCCTAATTGTGAGCTGTATCTGAACTCTGCTGTTCTGGTAGTGGACCTCACAGTGTTAAACAGGAGAGCGTGTACTTGAAGCCTGCGGGTTTGTTTTAGTTTGGCTCATTAATCTAAGTGAAGCATTGCTGGCTTCAGCCACTGAGAGGATTAAGTGGGGCAGCAAAATAAACGGAAGCCTGAATATCTGCCCAGGTTATCGGCACCTCCCTTCCACCAGCAAACACCCTGGGACTGGTCAGTAAGGGGGGACCCTAACCCCTACTCTATTGTCTGACTGCTTTATTACTGAAATTCCTCTTCAGGCTTTTATTGCTGGGAATATTGACCAGAGGGACATGAAATACCCAGAAATGAGAATAAATCATTACCTGTGCTGTCAGCCAGAATTGAGGACAGGCAGGATGGTTGCTCAATTCATCCTGATGGGTCACTTTTTTGCTCTTTTGTAGAGAATTGACAGTGGATCATGACCTGAATAACACCAAGTGTAAGATCTGTAGATAAAGTGCAGGTGCTGTAATTTGCTGAAGGATATTCCTGATTATTTTACCCCTGGAGCACTCACTTCCTTATCAATGCTCTCCTTCTTTCAAACTTATCCTTTTATTTACTGGGAGGTGATTTTTAGAGTGTTTGCTGCTTCTGGCTCGCTTAATTCAGCTGGGTCATGTTGACCCTGTTGATGGCCTATCCTCTGTACAACTCAGAGCTAAAGCTCAGACCTTGGAAGGACAATGTGCTTTTAAAATCGGTGAACCTCTGCTTCTCCATCTGTACAGATGTTGCACAAGTAACTGTGTTAGCACCAGCAGGGTTACACCCATGCAAAATAGATACGAACAATGGGGACTCAGGCTGCGCAACGACCAGGAATAATATCTGCTGACCCTCTGGGTGCAGTTTCCCATGTAGGCTTAATCTGATCTGACCATGGGCTGCTGGTGAAAGGGTGGTCCTGCTCTTCCTGCCTGCTCCTAGCTATGAGCTCCTGGTACCTCCCTTGCACTGTAAGTTGCAATCCTGGAGGCTACAGAAAGAACCGGCTGAAATTTTTTTCTTTTTTTAGTAAATTAGTTTTCTGCCAGACCAACAAGCCAATCTGAATCACGCTGCCCCAGCAAGATCCCTACATATGATGCAGGAGATCACCAGGTCAGCTGGCAACCTAGAGTTAGAACGAATTAAGGATAACCAGAAAACAGATCGTCTGTCTTCTATATGCATCCTTTACATCACAGCCTCTGGGGAACCACGCCTCTCTCCAACACATGGTTTTGTGTAAACCATCAGTGTAACAACAAAAAAACAAGTCCTGCAGAGTAGCCAGCATCAGAGCAAGGGACCGAGATCAGTCCTGGGTCTCAGCCCGCACCTGCACTGCCCACAGCAGTCACCTTGTCTGCATTTCCCATGCTCTTCCTCCAGCTGTAGTTCCACCCGGAGCCCAGCATCAACCAGGCAATGCTCTTGAAAGAATCTGGGACATTTCCACAAGTTCAAGTGTGGTGGAAAAAAGAAAGAGGTGCAATAGTTTTGATCCTGTCCCCTGCAGGTCCCTGAGAGTGGGGACGGCCGTGGGGATGACAGTGGTCCCCTTGTTCCCTGGGCTGGCATGCTCCTGCCTGTGATGTGGCGTGGAATTCTCGTTGGGGCCACGTGTTTTGCAGTGCAAAGGGCTAATAGCTGCCAGAAAGCCACTGCAGGTGCAGAGGGGCTTGCGAAAGGGTAATGGTGCGGCAGGTGCACGCGCACCGGAGAACCAAAGGGACAGAAGTGGGCTCTGAGCGGGAGACGGAGTGGTTCAGACACAAATGCTGTAATTCCAGCAGCTGGTTGCTCTAGGGATTTAGACGGTGTGTTTTCCAGGGAGCCCTGTGGGGGAAGCTCATTTGCAAAGACGGGCAGGCAACTGCGACCCTTTGAGGTGTATGCACGTTCTGCAAAGAAGAGCCATGCACGCTCAGTAACACAGTTTGCAAGGGGTAAACCCCAATGCAACAGCTCCTGGATGTTTTTCTCTGTTGTCACACACTCAATTGTCCACTTATATTCTTAAAATTCAGCCTCGGGTGTTTCATCTCTGACACAGGTTTCTTCTCAGGTTAATTCCCCTCTGGCTTCCAGGAGAGCGGGATGTGACCCCTCCTGACATTTGTTTATTGAGTTATGCTCGCTTTCCGGAGAACACAAACAAGCTGTTGGACTTCCTCCTCTCAGCTTTAGCCCCGGCCCAGCTCCTTGCCGCACTTACTCTGGCCTTATGCCGGTACAACAGAGATCAGCACTGGGCTTCTCAGGTTCTGCTTGCAAAAGTGCCTATGTGATTTAGAGTTTGTGCTCTGTTTTCAAGAGGGACTTGAGTCCAACCGTATTAAGAAATGTGTGTAATCCCCTTGATTTCACTCAGAATGAAACATTGGACTGTCTTTGAGGATCTGGTCTTAATAATTTGAGAAAGTCACTTAATTTAGGTCTGTAAATTGTGATGTCATTTCTAAAAATAAGCCTTATAATCCAAAGGCGCCTGAACAATGCCAACATTGTCCCTCCTGTCCCACCCTACCCAGCAGGTAGGAATTTGAGGACTATGATGAGAAAAATAAAAATATTTTCCACCTCACAACAGCCAGACCTGAATGTAATTACTGACGAAGCTGTAAACCCAGCTCCCCAGTAATATTTGGAAACCAAAATGAAGCATCCTCCTTGTTCATGGGAACAGAAATTGTATTCACATAACAAAGAAATTAGGTAAGAGGAAGTATATTGAGGAATTCAGGAAGTGAAAAGTCTTTCATAGCTATATTCTTGCAAGAGCTAATACAACATGATTAGTTGGTTCTTCAGCTTCCTATTTCCATCGCCAAACTGCTTTAATCTTTAAGGTACTGAACACTGTGTTTTTCTGAAGTTAGTCTGGAAGAACTTGGTGCCTCACAGTTTGTGTCCAACTGCATCGCTCTGCGCAGGCATAGTGTGGAAGATCTGGTGGACATTAGATTTTGGTGGTATCTTTTACTGCCCCTCCTCGCTCTCTTATCTTTTCATCTACCCCAGCCACAGCATCCCTTGGTAGAGCTTGTGTTCCTTTAAATTTCCCTATTTTTTTTTCAGCAATTCAGTACCTGACCGTGGGACAAGGAGCCTGGTCATGTGTTACGTCTGAGCACCCCAGCTTTAAGCCAGGCTGACAACATGAAGGCCAAAATACTGGACTGTTAGTATTGAGTAAATTAATTCCACTTCTAGCACCATTTTGGTGTGTGCTACAGGAGTTAGTCCAACATCACTTTTCCTTCTCTCGAAGGCAGATAACTGTTTGAAGTCTTCATCCCTTCTCGTGCTCTGCTTCTACCTCAGTGGAGATGGAGGCTGGACATTTCCCTGCAAGCTGCCCTTCTTTATGCTGGCTATAAACAACAAGATGCTGCTGGTATGACTGTCCTCAGTAAGTCCTGTATGGAGCTCTATCCCCTGCCCACTTTCAGGAGCTTCTCATGGGTGGTGGGAAGGGGGGCTTGTCTGCGATGGGCAGCTGCAGCCAAAAAGTCCCTGGAGCAGAGCTGAAGACCAGTCACCAGGGTTTCCATATGTGCCTATTTCTTCCCTGGAAAGCAAGGGTTCAGTGGCAACAGGACAACACATGACGATAAGGATATTTTTTTTATTGTCATAACAACTGTCTATTTCTAAGGTGACTTTTAATGAAAAGTGTTTATCGATATTGCAGTCAGAAGGGTGGAGGATGTTCTGCTTTCTCTCAGGTTATTTCTTTCCCTTCACTTTAAAAAAAAAGAGGATGGAGGGAGGGACAGGAGAGCTGGAGCTGGAGGTGAGGAAGAACGTGAACAGAAATGTTTTCAAAGGGAAACTTTCCATTTAGCTTTCTTCACTGTATTTTGCAAAACATGTGTGTAACTCAAATGGAAACACAAATTCAAAAGGCCAGGCGATGCCCTCAGTGGAGACAAGCCGGCTCCATGCCAGGCTGCCTCCCTAGGCAGAGACCCAGCCTGGCAGGGGCAGCGTCTCCTCCCGATCCCACCTCCCTCCTGGGAGACAGCACATCCCGGCCTGGTTTGGTCTGCAGAGGAGACGTAGCACAGGGACCTTTAAGCTGGTCACTGTCTTCCTTAAAGCATCCCCTCTTTGGACGATTAATTTCAGCCAAGACACTTCTCATTTATGCTGACCTGAGAGGGGGAGGACGTCCCACATGTATGGGACCAGACTCACATGGGTGTAGGCTTACCTCGGTTGCATTCGAGGCAGGCAGGGATGTGGTCTGAGGTGTGTGTGAGGCAGAGAATCAGGGCCATAGGGCTAAAAGGACACTGTAAAAATTACAGCAGTGGTTAAAACTAGCTAGGTACAACAGCCTCCTCTGCTTGCAGGTTTGCAAACCAGGCACCGCTCTTGTTCGGCACTGCAAACAGGGAGACAGCGAAACACCACACACAAGCCCCCTTGAAAGCTTAAAAAAGACCTTGCCGTGTAAGAAGAGCCACGCTGACGTGAGGGGTCCCCCGCTAACCACAGTCACCTGTCCCTGCAGCTGGCAGCGGCAGGCCCGGAGGGTCGCCGGGTGCTAATCGGGAGGTATTGTGCAGCCACCTGGAATGGTGGTGGAGAAACCGGGGGTCCCTGCAGGCTGCCAGGAGCAGATTTCATTTCACCTGTTTTGCTGAGACGCGCTTGACTATTTAACACATTCCCAGCATCCAGTTTGAGATGGGTTTAACAGAACATTTCAGATGGCAGAAGTGGTTTGAAACGATGAGTTTCCTCACATTCATCCTGTTCGGACTGTTTGTAGTTGGGAATCTTTCCTGGATGAATCTGAGACAAAAATTGATCAAGCTTAACTCAGGAGTGCAGCGGCTGGTGTTGCTCAGCCAGCGGCATTGATCTGTGCCAAGTCGTGGGGCTCCTGCCCCACGTCACGCGGGTGGCACCGGCTGTGTGGCACCTTCTGATTGCAGAGGGAAGATCCTTTAGAAGCAGAATATCTGCAACATGGGATCAAATCACTTGCCCTGAAAATCTGATACTCCCTCTCCAGCAATAGCCAGTGGTGCTTCAGGAAAACATCTCCGTTTAATCTCCCCCCTTCCCACAAACCAAATAACTGGCTGGATATGAAGGTGGTACAAGCTGCTCTCCTGGTCCCCGGGGCTCAGTGAGCCACAGCGGAGCAGTGGTGGGACAGCACACCCCGCCAATGCTGTGCCAGAGAGGGCACAACAGGAGTCCTGTTTTTCAAAGGTAATCAGACCTGTTCCTGAAGTGAGGAGGCATTTTATCATCCTTATCTTCACTGGCTTAGCTACTGCACAGATGTTACAAATTTCTCGTAGTATTTTGGTACTTTTGTTTCGGGTGCCAGCTGAAATCAGGAAGTTTGGCAGTGGGTGGAAACATATGAACCCTGGCATCTTTAAAGTGAGAGCCTGAAAATGGGGTAGGTGTCAAGGCAGGTTAATTTTACAGCCTACTGGTGTTAGCAGCATTGCTTTTGCTATTCCCAGAGCCACACACCTTCCCTTTGACCTCATCGACGATGCTCTGCTACTTGCAAGGAAGTAAACAAAAGGGACTCATGGGGACTTTGGTTCCATAGAAACAGCAGGGAAAACGTCCATGCGTGCCAAGTGGAAAAGGACTAAATCAGTGGGGAAGGAAATTTTATTGTCACAAGTTCAAAGGGGATGTTACAAACAAGAGAGTGGGGGGAAAAAAGAAAAAGAAAAAAAAGGGAAAACTTCAGAAAGCAGTCCCTGAAGTCAGATCGCAAAATACTACTAATGAAGCCTTGCCTTAGAGCACTTGTCAAATATGATGTGGTATTTACATCAACAGTGACTCAGGCAGCATTTACTACTTCCCCTTTAAACACAGCAGGACGCTGTCTGCCCTCAGAGATTTGTGGATCCTAACTCTGCAGATGGATGGACGACCGACCAGGCGCTGGTGGATGGATGGGAAAACAATGCACCGGGCAAGGGGATAGGAGAGCACGCAGCCCCATTAACCACGAGTCTGTGTCAGCTAGGGTTTGGTGCAAAGGAAAGAAGTAAACGGCATTATAGCTGTGGTGGGGAGAACGCCCTGAGACATTTCTGCACTGGGGGGGTCTGCAGCCAGGTAAAATGTGCTCCTGGTTCCCAGCGTGACAGCTCTTGCAGAGCAGGAGGCTGCTGTGGTCTGATCCCAGCATGGCCTTGGGGCTGGGGTGGGATCGCTCTAAGCAATGCCATCTGGGCACAGTCCCTGGGGCCGCCCGAGCCGGGGCATGCTGGAAGGGAGCGGGCTCTGCCAATGCCCCTTCCCACTGTCAGTGGTGAGAGGGACGGCATCGGGGCTGTCTGGCATGGCCTGTAGGAGAGTCCGGAGTGGATCCCCCTGGGACACAGCGGGCCTGAGAGGCTGATCGTTTGAGCACGTCCTGGCAGCAGCAGCATTCAAGTAACGCAGATGTGAGCCCCTAATTTGTAAAGAAGAGAGACTATCCAAAGGTTTGAAAGGGGAAATATCTGAAGGCTGCGAGAAATTTCACTGTAAGCCAAGTGCAAACTTCTCTGAGAAGGAGATTCAGGGTTACAAATGCAGAGGGATTGTATAACCCGGCCACTGGATCATTCTTTTATTTACCATTGCCTCCTCCAGTTGCAGAAGCCCTTCATAAACATGGGAGTGGCAGGACTCTGTGATTCACAGGACAAAATGGTCACCACATTTAAGTGCCACTGGTGGCAAGGGTTGCATGCCTCCACTTGCTACCATACACTTCATGAAGGCTGAAAAAAAGTTAGTTCTCATACCCCTTATTTTCCTGAGGTCTTGAAAGGCGAAACAGCAAAATGCTGTGAACAAGAGGGCAACCATCGGGTGGGCTGTGCCCTCCGGTTTGTGTAATAGCATCAATCTGGGTACCTCTCTCCTCCAAGGAGCCCTCAGCTCTTCACACCCCCGTGGAGCGGTGACACAGTTTGTTCAAGAGATCAGCAGGGAACTAAAATGCAAGGTCGCTGCCTCTCCTGTTGCCACGTAACTGCCAGTGCTCATCCCAGCTAGCCTAGAACAAGCTTTTAAAGCAGTAATTAATTTTGATAAAGCTGCCAGGCTGGGTTGCTCCTGCTTGCATCACTCTGGTGGCAGGCTACAGAATCTGAGAGCACCTCAATCTAGTCTCGGAAATAAAACCTACAGCCGATCATGTTTGAATTGGCTTAAGGTACATGGTGCCCCGGTTTGCTGCATGCTGCAGCAGGTCTGAATAACAGCAGCAGACTCCATCTTCGCAGGGTGAAACTCCACCGAAAGCATCTGCACTCCTATAAAGCTGTAGGCTGGTCCCATACCCTGCTGGAGGTGTGTTCCTGCTTGCATATGGGCAAGTGCATGTGGACACTCACAGAGAGGGCACAGGAATAACTTCAGCAGCCCCTTTTGACCATCGGGCTCAAAGACCCTTGATTTGGGGCTATGTGCACTGAAAATGGAAGGATATTTTCCAAATCCTTATGCATGCCAAATTCACTATTCTTTCACTCTCATTGTGGAGTACGTGACTGAGCTTGTTATCTTTGCCTCAGATTATTTGTTCACATTACTCATTAAAACTTTGTGGCATCCTAACACTCTCCATAAGGATCTCTAAGAATCTCTACCACAGTGTCCAAAAGCATAGGCATGTGCTCTGCAGTGCCAGAGTTTTGGAAAGTTGTTTTAACAGGCTCCTGCTTTCAATTAGTGAGTAAACTCCTTGGGGCACGAGTCTGGCTTCCCGTTAGTCCTGGCAGGCACTCTGGTACTTTCTAAGCAAATCATCTTCGCCCTCATCTTCCTACTCAGGTTGGCAAAAATCCAAAGGTAGCTGAGATTTCAGTCACCCTGACTTCCCCACCTGAAAGGGCTGTGAGCTGGTGGCTGGGGCTGGTTCTCAGGGAGACGGCAACATCCCTGCATGCTACCTTCAGGTCCACTCCATGTTACTAAACATGTCAAAGAGGGTTTTTTTGGACTCACGACTCTCAGCAAGGCAAACAAGACATGAGCAAGATGCAAACTGCACCTGTATGAGCATCACCTGGCCAGGCTTCTCCCTAGATTTTCCAACTTACCAGGCTTGTGGTATGGTCAGGTCTCCCCATGCTCGCTAGAGCTTTAGCCAATTCAGCACTTGCCTGCTAGGATTTTGACCCCTCCCATCCCCCATGTGTTTGTTTGAAGAGATAACTCCTTTTTTATATATATACTTGCTCTTTGGATGGAAGGGAAACCTTTATTGTTGTCTCTGAGCTTCTGCAGCATAAAGTTCCAGGATTCCTCCATTCCCAGCTGCTGGATTCAGAAAGCTTTTCCTTTTCAAGCTTCCTGTTCACACAGGGTGGGGGTGGGAAGTGGGGGATG